>JABUQX010104204.1:0-2500 GCA_015478945.1 Trachelipus rathkii
ATATAATATATTATACTATATAATATATATATATATATATAATATATATAGGTGATTATATATATATATATATAATATATATATATATATAATATATATATTATATATATTATATATTATATATATATATATATATATATTATATATATATTATATATATATATATATATATTATATATATAAATATTTATTTATATATATAATAATATATATTATATATATATATATATATATATATAAATATAATATTATATATATTATATATATATATATATATATATATATATATATATATATATATTTTATTCCCTTTTGCCAATAATCTCATACAGAATACACGTATATATATATATATATATATATATATATTATATATATATATATATATTATATATATATATATATATATATATATTATTTAGAGGATTTACCGATAGTATCGGTATCGGTATCGTATCGGTAGTATCGGCCATTTTTGCCCTGTTCGGCTATCGGTATGGTATCGGTAAAATGGCGATACTTTAGCGCGATACTTCTTCTTTTTTGGGTTGACAAATTATGAGAATTTTCAGATTCCAATAATAATCTAATTCGAATATAGATAGTAGTCAGGGTTTATGTTTTTTTTTTTCCGAGTCGTTTTCCTTTTTTAACTTAGATTTTTTAGCGTTTCTCAACTTGGTCTTTAGCGCAAAATTTACCTATTTGGACAGCCATTATTATAATTTATACAGATTTATCTACTTTTTAGTTGATCATAGTATTTTTTTGTACGCCATTTCGTGAGAGCGTGTGAGTCGCGTGAGGGTTTTTAAACTTTCTGGATTATTCATATTTTAGATATTGTGTAAATAGGGTTTTATCGTTTAAAATTTAGTTTTAGCGTACGAATAAATTTTCCTCTTTCTCCTTTGTTTTTGTTTTTCTATTTGTTTCTGTCTGTTGTTTTTTTATTTTTTTATTGAGTGTGCGTGTACGTGTGCGTGTGCGTGTAATGATAGCAGATTTGCACAGGCATGGCTTTCTTTTGACTTTAGCCAACATCAATGGCTTGAACTCTAACTCTGCATCCATGAAATACTACCTCTCTAACTCTAAACCTAATTTTATGCTCTTTTCTTGAGCGCCAGATGGCTAAGAATTTATCCTTCAACTCGTTTAATCACCAACTATAACTTATTTTATATTTTCCGTTGGAAGGGTGGAGTATGTGCGTCTGTTAAATATAAAACATTCCTATAACACTTCTCGAGAATCTCGAATCTCGAATGCTCTCATTCGATGTTCTTGTGGTTAAATCTTTCTTTCCTTCTACTGACAAATTCTATGCTTCTGCTACTGTTTTCCCAACAGAACAGATTTCATGCCTTTTTTGGTTACCTTACTACTTCTCACGAGCTGTTATATCTCTCATCCAAATACTTGAGGTCTCTATTTAGGGGATTTCAATGTACACAAAAACTGAATTGTTGGGTTTCTCTCGTACTGATTGATTTAGGTGGTGAGGAAGCCGAATCATTCAGTATTTATCAACGATCTGGAGCAACATGATTAAATAACCTACACACATTCCGGATCGTCCCAACCGATTCTTGAAACACATTGACTATGTTTCACCATTTCTAAGTCTTCTCTTAATTAAATACACCACCTTTCGTCCTATATAAATCTACCAACAACAATATATCACTTAATTTTAATACTTTCTCTCCAACATCTCCATCCTGCCCTATGCGGTTTTTCTGGCACTTTGATCGGGCCGATTGGGGGGCATTGCGTTGCTTCTACGCTAACTATAATTGAAGTGACTGCTTTGACTCTTAAGACGCTTCAGATTCTGCCGATAAAGTGGGAACTGTAATTGTTAATGGGATGAGCAGGTTCATTCCTTCTTGGACTAAATCTTTTTCTCCTCAAAATCCATGGTTCGATCGTGCTTGTTCCCTGGCCAACATTCAGGCTAGAGACAATGCTTATCGGGTGTGGAAAAATTCTCGTTCTCCTATCACTCTTGCCAATTTTCATTCAGGTAGAAATCGTTGCAGGGATACTCTTCGACGAGCAAAGCGGACTTTCATTAAACGAAAATGCGCTGACCTCTTGGTTCTCCTACTGAAAATCTCTCTGGCCTCTTGCCAAAAACATCTCTAACAACTTCTGTAAATCATCTTTTCCTCCTCTCATTCGCTCTGATGATTCTGTTGTTAATACTCCAACTGAAAAGGCCAATCATCTCTTTGGCCTCCTATTTTCCTCTAATTCAACCCTGGACGATTCTGGTATTCCTCTTCCTCCTCCTTCTCCTCTCAGGTGTCCTATGCCTTTACCTGTCATTCATTTGATCGGGTGCATGAGCTCCTGAAATCTATGAACGTTAGGAAAGGCGGGTGGCCCGGATGGCATTCCTCTCCGAGTTTTTGAGGAAGTGTGCTTCCGTGCTGACCCCACCCCTCGTTCAACTATATTCTCTATGCCTCAATACTAGCACTTTCCCTCAGTG
>JABUQX010104204.1:10000-18508 GCA_015478945.1 Trachelipus rathkii
AACTGCTCGAGTCTCGCTGGGATTGGGGAGGAGTTCTACTAGAATGAAGTTGTGTCGGTGGATTGCACGAGGAGGTAGAGGGGCTGCTGCAATTGTAACATAAAATTGCCTTGGTTTTGTCGGATATTTGTCTTTCAGCTGGTGTGTAGCATCTCTCCTGCTCATTTTTTGTATGGTGCATAACTTCAAAACCTCCTTTTCAAACAGGTAAGACGGGCATTTTAAGGAAGAGGTACTATGATATCTTCCACAGTTTTTACAGTGTGGTGTGTTTTCACAGGGAATGTGAAATTCTTCTCCGCAGACTGGGCATATGTCATCGGTCCTCTACAGTATTTTTGGGGATGACCAAACCGCTGGCATTCAAAGCAACGTCTGATTCTGGGAATAAATGTACGAAAATTGTAGCTTGTAAAACCTATTTTTACCCTTGAAGGTGGAAAAGGGGTGTTAAATGTCAGCAGTAAAAAAGAATTTGGGGTTTCAGGCGAGTCCCAACGATGGGGAAATCTGTAAACGTTTGCAACGGGAAATCTTTTCTGCTGGAGATTTCTTAAAATGACAGCAATATCTTTGTTTTTCTATTCTAGAGAAAAAGTAGTGCCTTTGGATGTGTTTCTTATACATCAGGAGTGAAAATAAGACGGATATTTGAGAGACGTTAAGGATGACAAGACGGAACTTTGATTCCGGGTAGTAGCTTGAACGAGAAGGAAGACATTTCTCATTAATATGACTGGAGGGTCTTCAACTTCTAAAACTTTTTCAAATGAATCGCTAAGAATAATGGTTCTTTGCTCAGTAAGAGTTTTAGAGGTAGTGGATTGCAATAAGTAATATATCGGGAATGATGGGTCAGCTGAAAGTCCATGAGGGAAGCAGCATATGGAGTAAACAATGAGAACGACTAAGACGGGAGGGCACCTTTTCGGGTTTGCCCCAACCGCTTGGGCACCTGGGGTGTCGAGGGCATACCAGACGACGAATCGCTGAGGTTATGCAGAGGACTTTCAGGTGAAGTAGATGGAATTAAAGCGGAAATACCTGGTCTTGGAGTAGAAGGGACCGAGGTGGGGTCAGGCTGGGAACCAAACAGATGGTAATAATTCTCGTCTTCATTTAATAACGTTTTATCTTGAAGAGATAGTTTCATATAAATTAAACCACAAACTTCTCATCCGCAATGAATGAACTATTATAACAATAAAATAAATGAAACATATAAGTAAATAACAGAATGGGCTGAAAAGGCGTATATTTCATATGCAATGGCAGTCTTTCTCCCTACAACAGGTCACACTCACACAACTTCCAGGACCCCATTCCGTAGGGTAGGCTGTGGATGTGGAAGATCTTCCCAAAACTCCACGCCGGTTTCCCATCCATGAGCCGCACGGAGCCTAAATAACAATGTGCAGCCCGAGATTATACACTAAAGTGCAGGACAGGCTCATCTCGGTTAACTCAAAGGTTCGGGTCCCCTACAATTGGCGGCCCGGTTATAGCCGCAAAAGACCGGCTATTAGCCTGTACCCTCATCCATTGGAAAGAATTTTGAGGTGATCTGAAGACACATGAGGGAAGAGGCACGTGATAGCCCAAAGGGATGTGGAGGAAACGGAAGACTGAGGTTACAGGAAAAGTATGTACAAAGAACGCAAAGGAACTGGACAGCGGGAATATAGATATAAACTGCGGTACCAAGCAAAAAATTCCTATAGGATCCCATCCATTCCTTCTTAATTAAGATAGGAATGGATGGGATCCTATAGGAATTTTTTGCTGGGTAGAGGAGGAGGATTGAAAGATAATTAAATAAATGAGCGATGTGAAAGAAGACTAAAAAATATTCAGAGAGAGAGAGAGAGAGAGAGAGAGAGAGAGAGAGAGAGAGAGAGAGAGAGAGAGAGAGAGAGAGAGAGAGAGAGAGAGAGAGAGAGAGAGAGAGAGAGAGAGAGAGAGAGAGAGAGAGAGAGAGACTGGTGCTGGAGCCGGAGGGATACACAAAGTCCCCCGCACAGTGTAATAAAGTACGAGACACATTGTAATTGAATAATTTGCAATTCTAAATTCATATTATTAAAAGAAAATAATTTTTTTAAATGATTTAAATTTTTTTTTTTTTTAAATGCCAGCTTCGATTATTCATATTTAGTGAACATTTAGATTATGATGCAGAGTGATGGCAAAATGAAGATATTATTTTTTGCTCTTGGTAGTTCCAATAGTCAGAGGTTGTGATATGACCTTCTTGAGTCGATTCTTATGCGCAGATGCAACATTTGGTAGAGGTGGGTCGTTCATCGACGAACGACTCATTTCAATGAGTGATTAAAAATCGTTATTTAAAATAGTCAAGACTCACCATGAATTCACAAAAAATGTTAAAAATGTATAAATTTACAAAAGCTAAAAATAAAAAAAAGTATGTAAGTGTCTGTGTAGAACACAAAAAGGTGTACCTATCCAACTTTATATATACTTTGAAAATTTCATAAAGATCAGTCTTGAAAAAATATGTCCTGGACAAAAAACATTTTTTGTAGAAGATATGAAAAAATTCATCACAGCGGATTGTAGATCGTTGATCTAGTAATGTAATTTTCAAAATTTCAAACCATTTCGGCTAAGAGTTTGCACCCAATGATAATAAAAATAATGAGCATGGGATAATCAATTGGGCCTAGAGAAAACATCTTATATAACTATTTCGCCGAATTATAGATACCATGAAAATCGGATATAAAAAAAATATCCAATCCGATTGTCAAAAATATTTAATCCGATGGGTTTCAAAGAAAAGTCGGGTCATTTGACTTCTCCAAAGTTCGCCTATTTTTTAGATTTCATTAGACTCTCCCACTATTCGATTTTTTTCCTTTGCCAAGTTCCGTTTGTTTTATGCATTTGTACACTGTCAGTATAAACACATTTTATATAAATAGATTTTACTACTACTACTGTAAGGGAGTGGAGAGGAATGAGAGTGAATTGGGCAGACTCGTGAAGCAGGATCTCTGCCCCCCTGATTCAGGGATATAAGGGGTTCCCTGTACCTTGAAAGGTGCAAAAGGTCTCCGTCGCGAAGTTGTAATTCCTGTAAACAAACAGCCAATGGCTGATGAGCGACAAGTAAACTTCTTAGTTCTTCGTAATTTGTAAAATATCAGCGGCAGTTCCATTGGATGAAACATGCCATAAACGGTAAAACGATAGATGTTCAGGACGATCCGTGACAATAATCGAGATGTTCTGGGGTTTGGCAGTCTTCTCAGAGGATAAAGTCTGATGGTCCCATGAGCTGCCGGACGACCCACCGACCGGAACTTCAAATCCCAGGGGGAGAGGAGGATCCCGCAGCAGGGATGTGTGTGGAGCCCATGCTTCCGAGAGGCTCCCAGATTAGAGCCGATGGCTCAGTCGACGGGTCCGAAGTCGAAGGGGAATAGGCATAGAGGGAAGAAGACTCCTTCCTCCTGCGTCCACCAGCAGCCAACCCACCTTCAACACACATCAAGGCGGCGCCACGCCTGCCCGAGGGAAGGCTGCGGTCGGGCGAGGTTTCAATCGATACCTCCTCGGACGGGACCCCAGTATCAGCACGCGACAATCCCAAGGAAGTAGTACGAAGAGTCCATCGTGGCATCCGAGAAAGTTTCAGAATCGCTTGAATATTGTAGAAGCGAAGCGATCTTAGGCGGCGTGAGTAATAATAGATCAGAACGGGAAGAGGTTGGGCCACTGTTCCTTTATTGCCCACGTGAGTTGTCAGCGCGGCGAGCCCGTTTTGGCAGGACAGAGACAGGTCACTTAGTGCAAACGGGTTCTTTTTGTTTCAAGAAGTCTGTGGCTCGATATGTGAACGAGTATGGATGTCTGGCCTGGGAAGATCCACCCTTGGACGGACTTTCGTAACCGTTAAGAGGGTAGTCTTGTTTCCCCGGAGAAACAGAAGTAGGTCGTTTCCGAGAGATGGTACAGGTAAGCTCAGATGACGCACATGGAAGTTTGCCAGAGACCTCAGAAGCAGAACATTTCGCAAAATCAAGTATTACCTTGGGAGCTGCATGAACCTCTACAATGTGAGGAGCATGAGAGAGGATCGTGTGCGTCGGCGAAGCACGACGAGTGGGCCGGCGGACCATGGTAGTAGAGTTGGGAGGACAATTGTCCAGAGCCACAGGAAACACCAAGTCTGGTGATCCGTTAACCGGCACGAAATCCGAATGGTCGAACGTGAAAGTGGAACAAGTTCCAGACACAACGCACGAGGACGATGGGCAATGCTAGAGGCAATCACAGATGCAGTGGTCGTTGCAGCAGCATAATAAAGAGGAAGATAAACCAGCTTCTCCTTCGCACAGCGGGTTGCCTCTCGACGGTCATACTTATGAAGGGCGCACTGCTAAAGGATTTCCTTCTCAAAGACAAAGGCAAAGAAAGGCCAGTGGACAGAGGAGGCTGGATGTAGGCCCTTGCAGTTAGGGCAACATGGAGGATTTTTCAGTTCGAGTGGAGAGAACTTCCACATGTCGAACATATGGGCTGGGGAGACCGACAATATTTCTTAGGGGGACCAAATTTATGGAACTTGAAACATCTCGGGAAGGTCACATAAGTCCGAACCGTGTGCATGGTAAAACCAAGTTTTACCTTGGATGGAGGGAAAGGCACAGATAAGATAAGTAAAAGACGAGGGTTCGTCGTTGAGGGGTTCTCCTTACGTGGAGGGAACCGATAAATATCGGTGATAGGCACGTGGTGATTCTGTAAATAAGTAAGAATGTCAATCGAAGCATCGAAACAGAACTCAGCACATATACGGTACCCTTCGACGTGTTACGAACATTGTCAGGTTTAGAAAGGATAGGAATCTTCCCCAGATGTGATAGGGAAGCAAGTACGTTGCTTTGGGTACGAGAGGCAGCACGAACCAAGATGGAACTGTTCTTCATTGGAGTAGCCTGTGGCTCAGTAGTTTGAAGAGCAGCTTCCAAAGCATCACTATGGATGAGCTGGCTTACATAAGTATAAAAATAAAGCGGGTAGGAAGCAAGACCTGGGATCCCTGGAGGGGTGTCTGAGAAAGCGATCGTCAGAGTTGGTTTATTCTGGCGTTTAGGAATGGGACCCTGCTGACGGAGGGGTTCTTGGAGATGGGTGAAATAAGAGTTGAGAGATAGGGGTATTCTGAGAGGCCACAACAGCCTCAACTGGTCAAGACAGGGTAGTCCTTGAAACGGGTCCGTAATTGATTACTATTTGGTGGGTGGTGGAATACCAACCATTTCATCAATAAGGGCATCAAAGCCCCTATGGGTCGCTGGTCTGGAAACGGCCAGGGAGGGGTCAGGTTGGGGGCCCGACAGATGGTGATTGTCGCCTTTCTTGAAAACGTTTATCTTTTTTTTATTTTTCCACATAAGAAATACTCCTGTAAAACATTTGCTCTGCAAAAAATAAACACAAATGATGAATATAAGTCTAAATCCCGAGAGCCTAACCGCGCCCACCATTGGCCCAGAGCATAATACCTTCCTCCTAGAACCCCACCCGTAGGGTGGGCAATGGGTATGGCCTCGGGAAAGCTCCCCGGAACACCGGGTCCAGCCCCGAACATGGAAAATAATAGCCGTGCACTACACGGATAAGAAACGAAGCCCAAGATTATGCGACCAAGTGCAGGACAGCCTCCTCAGTGGCTAGGCAAGGTTCGGTCCCCAACAAGAGACGGCGGGAGAAAGGCGAGAATAACCGGTTTTTAACCTGTACCCTCACCCACGTAGGAAGATTGGCATATGACACACACACAGACAACAGCAAGGTAACCACCAGAAATCAGGGGGATGGCGATACTCTCAGAAGAGAGATCAGGAATACGTAGAGTAGTACGTACTGAAAACGGAGTGGAAGGAACGGGTAAGATGAACTAGATACTACTACCACTACCACTATAATAATAATAACTAATAAAAACATACTATAGAACTAAAATGGAAAGTAGGGCGAACTCAAAAATAACCTAATTCTTCGTAGATACCATTCGAAAAAGGTATCTGAGCCCCCCACCCCACCCCGACAAGGTGGGGTACGTTAACGGGGGATAATAAATAATAAAATAAAAATAAGATAAAAAAAAAAAAAAAAATAAATAAAAAAAAAAAAAAAAAATAAATAAATAAATAAAAATAAAATAAAAAAAAAAAAAAATAAAAAAAAATTATTTATTATTATTATTTATTTTTTATTTTATTTTATATTTTAATAAATAAAATAAAATAAAAAAAAAAAAAATAAAAAATAAAATAAAAAATAAATAATAATAATAAATAATAATGAGGGGGTGAGGGGGAAAAACGCTATTACAAAATTTATTTGCTTAAAAAAAAAATATAAAAAAACTACATAAAAAATTAAGTACAACTATTGTGAATTTTTTTAAATGAAATAGTACTTTCAATATAAGAAACTAGTTTTACCTTATTTAATAGAAGAAAAAAAAGACACAAAAAATGAAACTTCCTTCAACTAAATGAAACAACTTTGAAAATTAAAAATTAGCACCAAACAATTTTAACAATAGTTATTAATTCTTTGATTTCCTTTTTCCTCTTCCAAATCCAGATAGGCCAAGACAGGCAATTGGTATGCCAGCAACTTCCTTCGTTTTCACAATATCCACGGCAACACCTGTGAGAATAATATAACAAAATTTCACAAATAAACTAAAATAACTAATACATATCTAAATTAAACATGCGAAAGTTAATAATGCACCCTTTTCTCATGGTTTCATCCACCAATCTTTCTTTTTATGGTACCTATCACCCACCAACCTTTGTCTTTGTACCTTTCATCCACCTACCTAAAGATTTTGAGTTCATGCTTCGCTCATTCATGCAGAAGCTTTAAGTATTTTCATAAATTTGGTCAACGTTACGTAATAAAGTCGGTGAGAAATTCAAAAATTAACTAACTTGAAAGCATAAAAACAATATAAACTAAAATACAAAACACGTACTTAAAACCTGGAAAAATGAGAAACGACCGCATTGAAAAAAAATTCGCGTTGGCAGCATTAATTACTACTGCAGTACTTGAAAAAAAAAAAATTTGAAGATTCACTTGTAAATGCGTCTTGCAGTTTTAGAATCTATCAAAAACATGAAGTTTGGAAACGTCTTAAATCTTTTTACATTATCTCAAGAATGGCAGTGTGGTTTACATAAGGAACGCTCAAATGATAATATCTTCTTTATCAGCAATTCTTGATACTCACTCTTCCGTATTTCGATAAATTTTTTTCTGTGCACAATTTAAACCTATCGATAAAATCTGGCACAGAAGTTTGAATTCTTAACTTCTTTCTTTCAATATAAAACCTATCGATAAAGTCTGGTACAGAAGTTTTAACTTCTTTCTTTCAATAATTAATCTATCCTTTTCTCCGATTTCTTTCTGCTCACAAAATATCACCGTTTTAAGTAAAGCACCGTCCACCCTTTAAACACATCACTTGTCACACATTTAAGGCTTTGTTCTACAGCCTACCCTTTACTTTTTTATTGATGACTAATCTGCTATTTCCATCACCTAGCCACTCTTATGCTGATGACTCCACCATTCTTTGCTCTATTAACTTTGAAAAGCATCATACTCAATAGAAAATAGATGATCTTGGTAGGTGGCCTTAGAACAACTGACCTCTGATCGTTCTCACTCTCTCACTTCTAACCTTGCATAGAGAAAACAACATTGGTTTCTCAATGACTCAAAAACTCATTTTCTTCATCTTTCTATGCGAGGTAATCCTCCATGCATCAATAGAATCTTCAAAACGCAAAACTCAAACATTCATCTACTTTTAATATTTCTTTTTCTCTTCACCTTTCCTGGAAAAAATCACAATGCTTCTCACACTAAACAGGTTCTTAAGAAGAAAAAGTACATAAGAGTAAGGTTATGTTAGTGAGAGGAGAGTTCGCGGTGTGAAATATTGGATGGGTGAGCAATTGGAACAAGTATGTGAGCTTAAATATTAAAGATATATGTCGGATGAAAGAGGCGGAAGATGTTGAGTGTAGTAGGAAAGTTGTGAAAGGTAGGAAGATGGCTGGTGCAATTAAATCCATGGTGAATACAAAGGGACGAAGCCTTGAGTACGCTAGGGTTTTAAATGAGGGTATGTTGCTACCATTGTTAATGTATAGTAGTGAAACTATGGTATGGAATAAGAGATATAGATCTAAGGTACAATCTGTTCAAATGGACAATCTTAGGGGCGTGTTAGGTGTGAGAAGAACTGATGAAATAAGGAATGAACGCATTAGGGAGTTGTGTGGTGTGAAGAAAGGCGTAAATGAGATAATAAACGAAAGTAAATTGAGATGGTTTGGTCATATGGAAAGGATGGATGATAGTCGGTTGGTTTGGCGGATGCATAGTGGTGAGTATGCTAAAATCGACCGGCTGGGAGAACGAAGAAAAAGTAGATTGGGTCAGTAAAGG
>JABUQX010104205.1:0-7500 GCA_015478945.1 Trachelipus rathkii
TCCGAAAATCGTCTTGTCGTGTACATCCCCCCTTGAGGACGAGGGGCCATGCAACTCTCTCTCTCTCTCTCTCTCTCCTCTTCTCTCTCGTCTCTCTCTCTCTCTCTCTCCTTCTCTCTGCTCTCTCTCTCTCTCTCTCTCTTCTCTCTCTGAACCCGATTACTTTAACCGATATGCTCATTTCTTATCATGGAACTACTCTCCCTTCTATTTTTTCTCCCATTTCATTTGACTTTCAAACTTTTCCTAAACACAAGTGTATGTCGGTCATTAATTTTGATTAATGAAAGGCGTTTCGCATTTGCATTTGTGCTAAGCTGCCGATAAGAATGCTAAATCCAGTTTTAGCACGGAGTTCGGGCATAATCGACCGATTGTTTGCAAAAATTTTGATCAGCTGTGTCTACTGGAGCACGTGGTTTTTGGAAATAAACAAAATTAAAAAATAAACAAATAAATTTTATATTACAAATAATGATCAACTATTGTGACGGAGTTTTCGATTTAGAAGAAATTAGATTTAAAGCAATTTCATGAATGAAACATTAATCAAATCAACGAACTACTACGCGCAATCTTATTGTTTACATGTTTTCGTTAGCATTTTCCTAAAATTCGGTTAAAGCACGGGAAAGAGGGCAACCTAACAGAATTTAGGAAATTACTTACGTTTCGTTAGCATTTTACTAAAATTTGTGCTAAAATTGACATAATCGAACGACTTTTTTAGCATTTTCCTAAATTTGTGTTAGCAAAAGTGCAAATCGAAAACGCTTGAAGTATTTTCCAACTCTGATCACTAAAGGTTATATATTATAGTATATATATAATATATATATATATATTATATATATATATATATATAGGTGAGGTATATATAGTATATATATATTATATATATACGCAAATATTATATATATATTAATATATAATTATATATAATTATATATGATTATATATATATATTATATATATATTATAATATTATATATAATTATATATATAATATATATATATATACTATATATATATTATTAGATATATATATAATATATATATATACTATATATATATTATATATATATATATAATTATATATATATATATATATATATATATATATATGATTATATATATATATATTATATATATATATATATAAGTAAATATATATTATATATATATATATAATATTATATAATATATATATATTTATATATTATATATATATATATATAGTATATTATATATATATATATATTAATATATATATATAGTATATTATATATATATATAATATTATATATATTATATATATATATATATATATATATATAATATATATATATATATATATATTATATATATATATAAGATATATTATATATATTTAAATATATATATATATATATATATATAGTATATATATATATATATCCACTTCTAGTCCATTTGGCTGATCATGACTGGTCGAAGTAGATGTGGGGGTGGGCGCAGGCGGGGGTTTTATATTGACTTTGCTAATTCGTGGCCTGCGTGCTAACCACGAATCTGTGGAATATCACCTCTCAAACTCTCAACCTAACATTTTATTATTGTCTGAGACCAAGCTGGCCAGGGATTCTTTTTCAAACAAACTTAATATCTCTAACTATAACCTTTTTTTATAATTTCCGTCTAAATGTGGTGCCTGTGTCCTATAGTAAACATAAAACACGCCTGTACACGTCTCGAGAATCGTTGAATCTCTAATTTTTCGATGTTATGTGGCTAAAAATCTTTCTCCCTACTACTAATTTTAACTTTTGGTTTCTGCTACTGCCCCCTAATGGAACAGATTTTCACGTTTTTTTTTTTACTATCTTACGACTTCTCATGGACTGTTACTTCTTCCACCTAGATGCTGAGATCCTCGTATTTAGGGATTTCAACGTTACACCACCACTGAGTGGTTGGCTCCTCTCACACTGATGCAGCGTGGGAGGAGGCCAAAACATTCAGTATTCTTAACGATCTGGAACAGTAATGTAGGGAACCTACACATTATTCCAGATCGTCCAACAATGTCTTGAATACGCTAGACTTATGTTTCACCACTACTCCTTCTTGTTATAAATACACCATTTCTCCTCATATTGGTAACTCTGACACATCTGGAGCTCTTAATTATAATACTTTTTCTCCAGGAGCTCCACCATGCCCTAAACATAATTTCTGGCACTTTAATCGGACTAATTGGGGGGAATTGCGTTGTAATTGCGTTGTTTTTTGGCAAACTACTCTTGGAATGAATCTTGTTTCCGGGGATGCCTCGGTCACCGCTGAAAAGTGTGGGGCCGTAATCACCGATGGGTATGAGCAGGTTCACTTCAATTTTCAACTAAACCTTTTTCTCCTCGAAATCTATAATATGATGGCACTTGCTCCGCCATTCGAGAGAGACACTACTTATTGGTAATAGAAAAACTCGTTCTCCTATAACTCTTGCTAATTTTCATTCAGCTCGGAATCGTTGCATGGAGATACTATTAGACAGGCTAAGCGCACTTTCAATAAAAGAAAGTGCGATGACATCCTTCTTTCTCCTACTGATAAAAATTTCTGGCCCATTGCCAAAAAACATCTCTAACAACTTTTGTGAATATGCTGCCTTTCCTCCACTAATTCGCTCTGACGGTTCTGTGTTGCTAACTCTCCTTCTGAAAAGCCAATCTTTTTTGGCCTTCTTTTTTCCATCTTATTCTGCCCTGGGCGAATCTGGCATCCCTCCTCACATTTCTTCTCTCAGGTGTCCCATGTCTTTACTTGTGATCACACATGATCATGTGAATGGAATTCTAAAACCTACGAACGTAAGGAATGCTAGTAGCTTGGATGGCATTCCTCCCGTGTTTTGAGGGAGTGTGCTTCTGATGGCGCCTGTACTCGTTCAACTCTACTCTCTATGTCTTAATACTAAAACTTTTCCTCAGTGCTGGAGCTCCCATTATGTCCAACCAGTTCCCGAAAAAGGTAGCCGCTCTGAACTTTACAGCTATCGCTCAATATCTCTCAGCATTTCACATTTTCTTTCTCCAAAATCTTTTCAACCTTATTAATTCTCATTTCCTATATCATCGGGAGTCTCATTCCCTTCTTTCAGATTATCAGTATTGCTTTCGTCGTTCGAGGTCAACTGGTGATATACTTTCCTACCTCACTGATTTATGGTTTTCTCCCTTGGGACTATGGGAGTCTTGTATGGTGGCGCTTAACACATACAAGGTTTTGACCGCTTTTTGCACGCTGTTTTTCTCTTTATGCTCCTTTCATTGGGTTTCCTTCTTCTCTTTGCTTACTCTTGGCTAGTTTTCTCTCCGATCGCTCTATATCAGCACTTCTTTTGATGGAGCGGCCTCTTCCTCTTTCCTGTAACTGTGGTGTCGCAAGGTTTCTTTCTATTCTCCAAACTTGTTCCTACTTTTCATCAACGATTTCCTCAGCTGAACTTCCAACTCTGTTCACTCTTATGCTGATGACTCACCCTCCATTCTTCTACTCACTTCAAATCTTCTCCCTCTTTTGCTTCAGAGTTGCCTCTCTCTTCAGCTTTCCGATTCTATCCTTGTCGATCTGGATTGGAATTTCCCGGTGGGGTCATCGCAACCTTGGTAAAATTCAACTCTTTAAAAACTGAACTTCTCCACGTCTCCTCTCAAAAACACCTCCAACTTTCCTATTTCCTTCGACCGCTCTAACCTCTCTCCTGTGAATAACATAAACATCTTGGTCTTAAACATAAACAAAAATTTATCTTGGAAACCTCATATTTCTATGGGTTGCTAAGGTGGCCTCAAAGAAGCTGGGAGTTCTGTTCAGCGTGCGGGAAATTTTTTTCCTTGCACAGCACTCCAATTATATAAGGCCATTATTCGCCCTTGTATGGAGTACTGTTCCACATTTGGGGGCCTCCGGCTCCACCCTTCTATTTGATAGCGTTGAGTCTAAAGCTAAGAGACTAATAAACTGTCCCCGTACTTTCAAACTCTCTTGACCCTCTATCTCTGCCGACGTGAGCGGTGCGCACTCTCCTTTTCTATAGGTACTACCAGCGGTATATGTCTCGGGCAGTTGGCAGCCGCATTTCCACCTCCATTGCGTTCGCCCTTGCAATACAAGAGAGTGCCATGCTCTCGCTAGAATTTGCGTGTAGTATGAGAACCCAGACTTGTTCGTTGTGGTGCCTTTCTTTGTCCAGCTACTTCTGTTCTGTGGAACTCCTTTCGCCTTCTTATGTTTTTCCAACTATAGTTAATCTCCTCTCTTTAAATCCCTCGTTGCGCTCACCTGAGAGATTCGTCTTTAGGCTGGGGCGATTAGGGTGCGTTTTGTTTTTTCTGTTTAAATAAATGGCCCAAAATATTTCCTGATTTTCTATTTTAAAACTGTAAAAAAGAAATATAATTTACTATATATATATATAATATATAATATATAGAGTAGTATATATAGTATATATATATATATAATATATATATATATATACTATATATAATATTATATATAATAATAATATATATATATATACTTATATATATATATATATATAAATATAGTTATTATATAATATATATATAATATATATATATATATATTATATATATATATATATATAAATATATATATTATTATATATTAGTGATGCTGCAGATGTCCATTTTTTTCGCTCCGCGGATGCGGATTTGCGCAGCGGATGGTTTGATTTTAGCTCCGCGGATGCGGCATTGCGGATGCGGATGTTAATATTATATATATATTATATATATTATATAAATATATATATATATTATATTATATATATATATATATATAATATATATAATATATATATATATATATATATATATATATATATATATATCGGTTTAGTCACAATCTATTAATATAATCGTTACCAGGGTGCGGGACGGGACCCAAGACCCCATCAACCTTTTTCCCTAACCTCCGACCTTAATGAACGAGATTTTACATGGATTATACACTTTTTGCACTAGTATTGAAATTCAAATATGGAAGGTTGTGCTTGAGATACATCAATTTTTCTTTTTGGCCTTGTTTTTTTTTTCGTTTTTGCCATTTTCTGGGCCTGTTTTTGAAGGGGGAAAAGGTTTCTGTTTCCTTGTCATCGATTATAGTTAGCCCAGCATTGCTAAATACTCTTCTCCACTTGGACACTAGTTGAAGTTCAGGGGGGACCAGGTATTTCTTGCAAGGTTTACTTAAGCGTGTGCGGCTAACATTTGCATTTTGCTTAATTAACACTCCACCAACTCATAGGATCGTCATTTGATTTGTATGTAGTCGTTTTTCTTCTTGGTGATAGTTTACAATCATTTGCACTGCATCTTTTGATAATGCGTGTGTTCCTTCATCACTACTGGACTGTAGAAATTCTTCCAGGAATCTGTTATTGATTACTGGTTGGAGATGTTGATTCTGTATATTCATTTTTCTTCCTTTTAATTTGGTGCGAATTAATACTGTTCGGATTTTGAAGTTTTTCAACTGCAACACAAGTAACGATTTACTTGTTCTAATATCGTTACAAAAAAGCTTGCTTTATAACGGGAATCAAGTAAGTTGATTTATAAGTATTGAAGGTCATAATTTCCACAGAACCAAAGCTTTTTTCTACCTCTGTTTAATTACATCTTTCATTCTTTTTAAACCGTCATCATTTTCATTGGAAGATGGTTCAAAATGCTCTTAGCGTGAGATTAATGGTATTACATAAGAGACGGAAGCTGTAGAGGCGCTGATTCTTTTTGGTATTTCTTCCATCTAAATGTTTCAATAGCTTAATGCAGTGTGTTATGTCTTGTTGTGATAGTATACCTCGTCAAAGACAAGGATTCAGAGAGACAACTACTAATTTTCCTGACACAGCCAATACGGCTGTGTGATCTCTTTTGGAAAATTTCAACTGATATATGGTTAACGTTTTTTGTGGTTAGTGGTAAAGCTGCAGCTTGGGGAAGGGAGATTTTTTGAGCTTACATTTTATTTTATTTTCAGATTCACTTCTTAAGTTTTTTATTATATAAATTCTTATCAAATCTCGACAATAAATGTCCGCGCAACATCCGCAGGGGAAAGCGCGATGCGGATGCGATGCGGATCTTTAATAATGTCGGTATCGCTCCGCGGCGATGGCGGCTCCATGCGGACGGATGTGGATGGTTACCTGCCATCACTAATATAGGTATTATAATATATATATATAATATTATTATTAATATAGTTTATATAATATTAATATATATATATATATTTATATATATATATATATATATATAATATATATATATAATATATATATAATATATATATTATAATATATATATATATATATAATCAAACAATCAATAATTATTAATCAATAAACTGAAAATGGAGAGTTAGGCCTTTCGAAGGTCAAGCACGCCCTCATTCCAGGCTATTTTGGTACGAAGGAAAAAGTTAAAGACAAAAAAGGTAAATCTGTAGTACAAAAATTACTCTTTCACTCAGTCTACCTTAATATCTCTGGTAATTAGGTGGGAGGGGGGGCAAGGTTTGAGTGAAGAGTTCACCTTTAACAGAAGAAAAGACATTTTTTTTTCTCTTATTTTTCCATCCTGAACATTGCACGTCAAATGAATTTTTTTTTGTAATATTTTTTTTTAGGGTTTATGAATTTTATTTTTGATTATTAACTACTTTTATTTTACTTTCAATTTTATTTTCAAAAGATGGATGTGGAAAATCAACTTTAGTTGCAGATTATCTTTTTAGCAAACTGTTGCAATTACCATGGCGCACACAGATTAACAATAAAGAATATTGCATTTTCTGCCGATAATTTATTTCTAGAATTACGGAGATTTTGCACGATTCAGGAATGGAATAGAAGTAGCGTGATTTTCTTAAGGTTGCAGACGTTGGTAAATCCTGAAAATTGTGCCTCCGAGAATAACACGATAAGCAGAGTTAAAACCAAGGTTTGGGATTATTAGTTGAAAGGAAAGAAAATAGAATATACCCATCCATGCAAGAGAGAATCTCCTCGGTAATGCATTCTGCCCATTCCCAGGAAACCCTTCCTTCAGTCGAAGGGAATTTCAAGGGAAGTCGATGATGTACAACAACTGCAAATCCTGTCAGTTAACAGCATCAAAATGTCCCCAGAGAATATTTTATTACAGAAAATGGAGAACTTGTTGGTAGGAGGAACGTTCAGGTAGCCAGACTGAGATTCAAACTCTCACTCTCGAGAGGAAAATTACGATCTTTAAACGAGAAAAGACTCGCTTTAGTCCACTGAGATACCATGAACTCTTCTATGCTCCTAAATCGACTTAATTGAAAATTGGGATCGTGTATAGGGACCAACCGGGGCGGGAATTTTGCCGGGGCCGGGGCTGCTCTAATTTAGCCGGGGCCGGGGTTAGCTAAAATTAGAAATGTAAGTAAAAAACACGA
>JABUQX010104205.1:15000-23278 GCA_015478945.1 Trachelipus rathkii
TATATATATATATATATATATATATATATATATATATATATATATGGTACATGTGAGCTGGATGGCTCGCATTCTTGCGTAGTTTTTTTATGCTGAAAAAGTTAAAAATGCCGTATAATTGACCAAAAATTGCTTTTGGTGTGAAGCTCAGATTTTTTTCCTTTTTTTAAATTTTTATTAAAATTATTATGTCTTATTTCGAATTGGTTTTAGTTATTAATTATTTTCTTAGGTACGAATTTTCCTCAAATATAAAAAAATATAGGTTACATTTTATGATTAAAATTAAAATGATAATACGTTTACAAATATATATATAATATATATCTGCGTTTTGTTGTTTTGGATATATATATATATATATATATATATATATAATATAATATATATATATATATATAATATATATATATATATATATATATATATATATATTATATATATATATAGGTTCTTTTCCGTTAAAAAGCCCTCCACATCGATATATCGATTATTTTATTAAACTATCGATCCCTACGTGTTTTATTTAATAAGATATAATAATTTTTTTTATAAAATGTGAAGTAACTTTACTATATTTTTTTGTCTTTTATATTTTTGGTATTTAAAAAATTTTATTTTCAAAAATTTAATATTGTTGAAAACCTGTTTTAATTAAAAAATTTAACCTAAAATTTCGGTTTTTCTTAAATTTTCACATTACAAATTTAGAACTCTTAAAAGTACGTTTTTTTCTTAAATTTCAACATCAAGGTTAGGTTAGGTTAGAATAGGTTAAGGTGTTAGATTAGGTCTGGCTAGTTAGGTTAGGTTGTTGCGTAAGTTAACCTATACCTAAACCTAACCTTACGCTAACCTAACCTAATTAAACCTAACCTAACCTAACAATACCTAACCAAACCTAACCTAACTAAACCTAACCTAACCAAATAATAACTGAAACCATTATTGGGATTTACAAAATTTTCTGCATGATTCACACTTAATTTTTTAAAATCCATGTTTTTGATTTTGAAATATCATTGTAGGCTCCCCAGCAATTAAAAGAATGAATGCATAAATTAATTATTTTTATTTTATTAAATTTTTTTTTTTAAAAATACAAAAAATTTTGAAATTGAAAGGATGAAAAAACAAACAAATAAACAAAATCACGTTTACATTTTTATAAAAAAAAAAATTATTAATATTTAAGTTTAATAAATAATGGACTCGATATTTTAATAAAATAATCGATATATCGATGTGGGGGCTTTAACGGAAAAGAACCTATATATATATATATATATAATATATATATATATATATATATTATATATATATATATATATATATATATATATATTACAATACATAGATATTTCTAATAAAAAATAATTAATAATTTTATCTAGTAACTAAATTTAATATAATATTATATATATAACTTAAAAAAGGCACAAATACAGAAAGAGCCAGAAGAATTATCTCGAAAAGTATGACACTTAACAGGAACCAATTACATATTTGGAATTAGCGTATAAAGCATATACCAGAATGTAAAAAAAAAATCTCGAAAAGTACGACACTTACAGAAAAATAAATATATATATATGGAATATATATATAGCCTATTATATGCAAAGTCGTTTTAAGATTTAAAACTAACGAATACCCAAGGGTAGACCGCATTGATACCAGGAGTCGGGTCTCGTCGGCCTCTAGGTGGACGACGGGGGACTTCGTCCCCTCCTGTCCCCATCGGCTCGAGCCCCCTAAATGGAAATATGTTTCCTTAAATTTCAATTTTTAGGGGTAACTACCCGAAGGGGGACAGAGTGGGGGGAACGAAAAGACCTACATATATTAAGCTTAACGCTGATTCAAATAATTGTAATTTGTTTTTTCTGTAAGTGTCGTACTTTCAAGTTTTTTTGTTTTTTTTACATTCCGGTAAATAAGCTTTTATACGCTGATTCCAATATGTAATTGTTGGTTTTCCTGCAAGTGTCATACTTTTTCGAGATAATTCTCCTGGCCGCTTTTCTGGAATTATGCCACTAAAAAAATTAATTATTAAACTGGATAAAGCTTAATAAGTACAAAATCGTACGAGAATATTTTTTGTTTATAACTCTTTACCTTGGCTATATATATACTATTATATATATATATATATATATATATATAATATATATATATATATATATATATATATATATATATAATATATATATATAATATATATAATAATATATATATATATATTATATATATATAAGTAGGTAGGGAAGGTTTCCGACTCTTTTGACCTTGACCAACCTACCTTCCGCTATACCGACCTTGACCACACTACCTGACCTAGTACCGACCTTGAACCACGCTACTGACCATACCGACCTTTTTTGGAAAACCCTTAGAAAAACCATCCTGGACCTTCTTTGGACCTTGACCTTGAAACTGACCTCACACTTTTTTGGCCTTGACCTTTCGACCAACCCTTTGGTCTCCATGGGTCATTTTTTGCCCACGGGTAATTTTTTGAGAACCCTATAATTTTTTGAGAACCCTAATTTTTTGAAGAACCCAACAAGTACGAGAACCATTTAAGTTTCGTGGTAAGATTAAATTTTTTGAGCCGCAGAAGTAAGAGAGAACCCTGATTTTTTCGGCAACCCTAAATTTTTGCAAACCCTGCGAAGAAGGGTTGCGCTAACGGTTGCGTCAGCAACGTTTGTACGTATTGCCCCCCTATTTTAAGCCCCCTAATTTTTTTCGACCATGGTTAATTTTGCGCACGGAATATTTTGATCTTCCTTTATGGGGCTTAGCCCGTTTTTTGATGTCTTTACCTTGTTTGACCATGAAATTTCGGCCTTGACCTTGCCAGATACCATGGGTCATTTTTGCCCACGGTAAATTTTGAGCTACCCTTTTGGTCTTCCATGGGTCAAATTTTGGCCCACGGTATTTTTTGGCTACCCTTTGGTCTTCCATTGGTCAATTTTGGCCACACGGTAATTTTTGGCTACCCTTTGTTCTTCCATGGGTCAATTTTGCCCACTGTAATTTTGGCTACCCTTGTTCCATGGGTCACTTTTGGCCCACCTAATTTTTTCGACAAGCCCTTTGGTCTTCCGATGGGTCAATTTGGCCTCACGCCCAATGTTTTTCTGGCCACTCGTGCCCCACCCGTCACATATTTCGTTCCTAACTTGAACGCATGTATGGATCTATCCTAACTTGGAACCCTAGCAACCAAACACACACACACACACCACATCCACACACACTACACTTATACACACATTCCACTATGACACTTAACACAATTCCACTATGACACTGTACATTTAACACGATAGACACTTACATTTACGCCATATAAACACTTAACATTTACACTGCCAACCCTTTGGTCTTCCATGGGTCAATTTTGACCCCCCGGTAATTTTGTCCTTCCTTTAGGGACTTAGCGCCTTATTTTGATGTCTTAACCTGTTTGACCATGATATTTGGCCTTGGACCTGCCAATACATGGGTCAATTTTTGACCCACGATAACTTGATGGCTTGAAGTGGTTCTCATCACCGTAGAAGTACCTAGGATGTTCTATTCAGTGTCAAGTAGAATTAAGATAGTTGCCAGGTGAGTGCCAGGTGAGTGCACAAGTGAGTGCCAATGAGTGCAACAATGAGTGCCAAGTGAGTGTCAATGAGTGCCAAGTGAGTGAGTGCCACAAAGTGCCAAGTGAGTGCCACAAAGTGCCAACTGATGCCACTTTTTTCAAGCCTTTACTAGCCTCCCCTGAGCCTAGAATAGCCCTAAAATGGGTGTCTACCCCTAGGTATTAAGGGTATGAGGATCGATTGGTGTAAATTACAAGTTGCTAGGATGCTTCCTAACTATGAGTTAGTCTTTTCTAACCTTATACACACCATACACTACGACACTATACACACATTCACGTTGACACTTATACACAGCTATGACACTTAACATTAAAAACCATATACACTCTACACTCACACCCACACACAGATACACTTACACTTACACTTACACTCGATATTTTGATGCCTCAGACTTTGATGCCTCAACTATTGATGCCGCATGCAATAAATGCTCAACATTGATGCCTCAACTTTGAAGTTCATACTTTGATGAACTCATATTTGATGACGTCTTTTGATAACGTCTATTATTGATGATTCATCTTTTGATGAAATCACACTTTGATGCTCATCTCTACCCACATATAGAACAGAGTTAATATTAATGTCTCCCCCTAGTTCATAATTGGAACACCCCAGGGCGCCCATTGCGCCCTCCCGCCAAAGACAACCACCCCGCCCGCCGGTTCCGCCCGCCGCGGTGGCGCACCGAGCAAGCGCAATATTTCCGCTTCCCGCCCGCCCGTGCGCCCGCAGCGCAATATTTCCGCGTTCCCGACCGCGGTGCGCCAGCAGGCGCAAATATCCCTGCGGGAAATGAAAATATATTATGCTATATAGTCATTTCTTTTTATTTTCATACTTAAAACATTTCAAAGAATTTCTTTCAAATATACTATGAGTCATTCATTTATTTCAGACTTAAACATTTTTATTAAAACATTTCGCGAACCTAAAACTGTAACTCATTAAAGACCTATTATTTAACACATACATATATTTATTAAACAATTATTATTTTACTTAATACTTTTTAAATTATAAATTTTTTTAAATTGTAATGTAAGAAGATAAAAATCCAGAGTGTCCTGATATATAATCTTTATTTACTACAATTGTAACGAAATTTTATTAAAAACATTTAACATTACATACCTTAAAGCAATTAAAATAGTAAATCAATAGAGGTGTGAACTAACACCAAGGGGTATTAGTATGCTTTTTTGTTTTACTGCTTTACTGCTTTAAATCTCATGTTTTAATGCTTTAACTCATGTTTTACTGCTTTAACTCATGTTTTAGTTACTGCTTAACGTCATATATTATTACATTACATTACCTTAAAGCAAGTAATTTCAGTAATCAGTAAAATCATAGAGGTGGACCTAGCAACATAGGCTAGTATCTTTTGTTTACTGCTTTCTGCTTTAATATGTTTACTGCTTTAAACTCATATGTTTACTGGCTTTTAACTCATATATTTATTACATTACATACCTTAAATGCAGTATCAGTAATCATAGGTGTGACCTAACACCAAGGGGGAATTAGTATGCTTTTGTTTTTACTGTTTTAACTGCTTTAACTTTCCTGCTTAACGCTTTAACTTCGCTTACTGCTAAATTTCTGTTTACGTTTAACTTTCTGCTTTACTGTTTTTAACTCATATATTTATTAACATTATGTTTTTTATTTTGTTTTATACTTTTGTTTATTTATTTTAATATTATTTTTAATTTATTTTTATTATCACACTCACTTACACATATAACGTATAATTTATTAAAACATTTTATTTATTATTATACTTAGTGTTATTTACTTCATGCCTATTGTTATTATTATTTAGAACACAACATTCAAATATGACATTATATGAGTTAGTATTTTTCTACCACTTATACACACATTCACTATTGCACTTACAATTTTTACCCATAGACACTGACATTTACACTTATACACACGCGGTCACACCCACACACAACACAACACACACACACACACACACACACTTACACTTATAAACACATTCATTCACCATGACACTTATACACACATTCACTATGACAACTTACATTTAGCCATAAGACACTTCATTACAGGCTTATACAGCACACACGCACACACACAACACACACACTCACACACAGATTTACTTACACACACGCAGATTTACTTACACTCAACACACAGATTTTACTTTCACATGAGACGCAGATTTACTTTACACATAATAACGTATAATTATTAACATTAATGTTTTAATTAACACGTACATTTATATTACTTATTCCAATATAACTAAAATTATTTCAAAGTTTCTTAAAACTTCTATAATAAATATCATTATCTTTGAACAAAAGAAATTATTATTAACTGTTAATATACTTTTTTTTGTTTATAAATTTATAACTATCAGTTTTAAAATAACTTTTACGCTAAAATTTTATGAAATTTTTATTAAAAACATATATTTTACGTACCTTAAAACAATATCAGTAAAGTCAGCCCCTAGCACCCCTCTACCCCAAGCTATGCCGCGAGTTATGTTCTATTGCTTTACTGCTAAACATAACATTTAATTTTATTAAAATCTTTCTAAGTTCTTATTTAAAAATAACAATATTCACTTATTCACTTATATTATTCGCTCGATGTTAACTAAAATATTTCCTAAGTTTTTTAAATAATTCGGATTTTCTTTATTATTTATTTATTATTAATTAATTATCTAATTAACATTGACAAACCATCACGAGAAAACACAACAACGCCGCACTCCTTACAGATACGAAACCGACCCTCCTCTCTTCTGTAAAATGTGTTGAAATAACTAACTTCAGGCCTAAAATTAGGATAACCTTTTTGTATCCCGGGCGATTTAGACACTAATTCCAGGTCAAAATATAGTTCAAACTGACCTGTTTCTGTAAAATGTGGTGCAATAACTACGTTAGGCCTAAATTTTAGTTGGTTTAAATTTAGGATAAGCCTTTTTGTATCCCAGGCTGATCTTTAAGCCTAATAACAGTCAAAAGGTAATTCGCAGTATGAGACAGAATCGAGAAAATTCAATGTTATTATTATTTTATAAATATATTTCAACCTGAAACATGCTGGATCGGTAAGATCTTTAATTCAGGTAAGAAGGAAATGTTACCTTTCTTGTGAGTGGCCGGAGTATCCTTATCTCTCTATATTGACTCTTCGGATGTGATTGTCGAATGAATTATTTTATTCGCTTTTTTTGGTTTTACGTATGTAAAACATGTTTTTCATATCCTGAACCTTACTGTGATTGGAATGAAAATTATATTGGAGGAGCGTGTTTTTAGACCAAACGTCATTTAAATCATAACTCCGTTTTTGGCTCTTATATCGGTCCACAAGTTCTCTGGTTTGGTAATAGAATAGTGTCTATTTTCACTAAGGTGTATATCATTGAACACCTTAACAATGTATACCTCAATACAAGACATTATCCAGTGGGAAATCAAGATCCGAAGTAAGGTTTCATTCTTATATAAAAGAAACCCCGATGGATTTGAATTTTTCAAGTGTGCTACCCAATCACCCTGTTATAATACCAAGCGTATTTTCGTGAGTCCAGATGAATTACTTTGTATATGTAATCACACTGAAGATGGCTTACAGAATACTTTAAACCAAGTTCAGCTTTAAACTGGACCGAAACAGTTATTAGCCTGTGCGAAGAAACCAGCGATAAGCAGCTTACTCTAATTTTAAAAACATCAAAACATAATCAGTTTTGGAAGTTAGATTATGGGAGAGAAATAATGAAACAGTCGTATTTGAACCTACACCATTTGGATTCTACATTTCAGGCCTAGCGCAGATGAAATATATGTTAGAGGTACGTAAGCGAATGTTAATACATCGCTTGAATAGAGACGATATGGTGTTATCTAATTACGTAACCGTAATTCAAGTTTCATGTTATAGCCAAGAATATCTACCGATTTAAGAAAACCTGATGCGATGATCCTAACGGTTATCGATCGACGCCAGCTTCTAAGTCTATAGACGTACAGAAATTCATTTATCTCTTTAGAAAACAATGCAAGCAAAGTTTTATGCAGGTGACCCAGAATGTAAATATACTATGATATCTGAGCGGGAACGTTTTACGTATGTGTTAACTGAAGGTATTACTGAGACACGAAACTATATCATTGATAATGATATAAATGATTGGCATATTTGCAAAAGATTTAGAGAATTTTAATATAAAATAATCATAAACAACATTGTGTAAAATGTATGTGGAAGTGTTTATATATACATATATATATCCCTGTATTATATTTAATGTGAACTTAATAGTAAAATCATTTTAAACTTGGTATACACCTTGTATATATATATATATATATATAATATATATATATTATATATATATATATATACTATATAATATATATTATATAATATATATATATATATATATATATATATATATATATATATAATATATATTATATAAAATATTGTAAGTTAATGATTATTAAATTTCTAATTATATTAGTAAAGTTTTTATTATCACTTATTTTTACTTTCTTAAATAAATATTTACAGTATTTAAGAGTTAAATAAAACGAGCC
>JABUQX010104206.1:0-32208 GCA_015478945.1 Trachelipus rathkii
ATAATATTTTCTATAATATATATGTATATTAATCATAATATATATAATAATAAATATATTAATTATACATTAATAGGCCGTGTTATTATTTTCATTTGTCCAGTGTCATATGTATCTTAACTATTTATACATGCAAGCTAAAGGAATAACATATATTCCGATAATAAGCGTAAAACGTTAGACCTGGACGTATAAGTTAATTATAAGATAAATTGAGTATAAAATACAATTATTAATCATGTTCGTGTAAAATACTGAATTTCTATCAAAAAATTAATAGGCATCTTCTAAAACAATTCAAATTATAAGCGGGGTCAGAAGAGATGTGTAACCTGAGGTCTAATACAACGGGTGTTGTATTATAGTATAATAACAAAAACTCTTGTCTAGACGGCTGTGAAAAAAATTTATAAATTATATTAATATATATATATAATTATATTTATATATATATATATAATATATATATATTATAATTAAATATATAATATAATAGTTTAGTATATATTATATATATTTATATAATATATATATATTATATATTTAATATTAATATATATTATATATATTATAATATATATATCGGCATCATAGGGGGGCTCGAGACGACGGGGAACATAAGGGGGGGATGTTTTTACCATACCCCCGTTAGGGGAAGGGAGCGGAGGAACCCCCAGACATACCAAATAACCAATTTGCAGCGGGGTTCACGAGACCTCCCATGGAAGGGGGTTGGAGAAATAATCCATACCCCGTAGTTCCACGGAAGGCCGAGAAGACCAACTCCTGCATCAGGGCGGTATTAATAACCCTTGGGTATTCTTGTTTTAAAAACACCCCCCTTTTAATTTATAAACGGGCAACGATAAGGTTACGTTTGTTAGATTATAAATAAGTTTAAAATAATTACTATGTCTTAATTTTATTAACTTTTTATTAAGATTTTGATTATTTTATGTGATTTTTTTAAAAGTTTCTCCAGGACATAACTCTTTACGCTTTGACCAAAATATATAAATTCCGTTTTATCTAGTAGCATTAAATAGTTTTTAAGATACATATGACGGACAATGGAAACACTGACAATATATATATATGTATAATAATATATATTATTTAGTATATATATATAGTAGATATTAATATAATAATATATATATATATAATCAATTATTTATATATATATATATATATATTATATATTTACTAATATATCTATATATATATTATATTATATATTATATACTTAATATCACATATATATATATATATAATAATATATATATATTATATATATATCAATTTATCACTTTTGAAATCCACTCTAATGTAATACAATTTCTAAAAAAATTTTTAAATACAAATTAATTAATACACTATAATATGAAATTTATTGTAAAAGGATTTGAGTAAAAGGTGCATTAATTTTTTATTCTTATTAAGGATTTCATATTTGATTACTATTCTTCCGTGAAAAACTTGAAAAATACTCCTCCAGATCATTAATAAATATGATTTTAAGTCATTTTAGTGTTCGCTCAAGAGCGGAAAGTGCAGGTATCGATCCAAATATAATCTCATAACCTCGTTTGTTCAAGGAAAAGTGTATTCGGAGTACCCTTTTTGCAGGACCGCTAAAGTTCCTTTGTTCCTTAGGATAGTAAAACCCAGTTACTCGTGTACGGCGAATTAGATTCATTTTCTATTATCCAACAGTTAGTTTTCCCACAAGTAGAAGAAAGTTCTTCAACTACACTTTTATCATTTAAACTTAGTGGTTTATTTTTTTTGGTCTGTCGAATAGAATGAGAGATCATGTTACGACGATACAGCGTTATCACGGATCGTGTATAATTCATGATGATATGCTATCTCTCGGCTTAAGCAGACAGGATATAATGCGTACTTTTATCGTAGGAAGAAAATTATATTAGAACTGTTATTATCTGGATAGTTCCAAAAGTAGCCAAAAATAATAAGAGTTTTACTCAAGAATCCTTACAACTGTGATTTCAATCTTATATGTAGTGAATTTTATATTCAACTTTTAAATAATTGGTTTTGCAAATCTCCAATGCCGATATTTGTTACATTAACTTGGTTAGGATGAATATCCTCCAAAAAAAGAGAGGTTTTCCCATTACGCAACGACTAAACAATGAAGCCAACTTAGGAGTAAAATGAGCTTTGAGTGGACATAATAAAGGCCCAAGCAAACTTTTATTGGGACTCTTAATTAAACTATTCCACAAGCCAAGGAACCTTGAGAGGACAGTCAAATCAATGTGTTGAGCGAAGTCCGCATCGAATTTTGGCTTCAGTATAGGCGACTACTAATTTTATATCTGCAAAGACTCAAGAAATCTGAAGTGATAGTAATATAATTATATATATATAATATATATATTAATATAATATATATTAATTTAAAATATATATATATAATATATATATTAATATACTAATTATATATATATATATGATATTATATTATTATAAAATATATATATTAATATATATTATAGTTGGGAGACTCCAGTACTTTTTACTATTCTCTCACTTCTCTGCTGCTCTATCTCTCTCTAAGCTCCATTACGTTAACTTCAATCTCTCTCTCTCTTTCATCTCTCGTAATCTCTCCATCTATCTCTCTTTCTCTCTCTCTCTCTAATATTATAATATAATATAAGTATATATATATAATTTATATATATATATATAATATATATTATATACTAATATTATATATATATATATTGATATTAATATATAGTTATATATATATATATATTTTTAATAATATATATATTCAATATATTATATAATAAATATAACTATATATAATAATATAATATAATATAATATAAGGTATATATTAAAATATTTTATAGTTATATTTTATTATTACTTATATATATACATATATATATATAATATATATAATATATATATTATACTATATCTATAAGTATATTTATAATTATATATAATATATTCTATATAAAATTATAATATAAATAATACTATATATCAATATATAATATTTATAGGGTACTTAGGCTGTTATATGAGGTATGAGGTTTAGGTACGGTATAAGTGAGTAATAGGTGATATAACTTAGATAAGGTAATCTACATATATTATATGATATATAGTGAGTATATATCTTGGGGTATAGAGTAAAAAGCTGTAGAACAGGGACCCACAATTTTCTGAGAGACTCGGGAAATTTTCTACGTCCACAAATTTTCTAAAGTTGAGAAAAATTTACTCATGATATATCCAACAATAAAATATTTCGTGAAATATCAAGCTTTTTTCTCTATGAGAAATATATGCGTGATAGCCATTTGACGCTACTAAGAATTTATATCTTAAAAACCTTAACTTAACTAATTTTTCTGAATTTGAATAAATTTTGAACTTAGAAAATATTCGGTCTCAAAATATGTGGTGGATACATGATAAAAAGATTTACCAATATAAATATATATATTAATAATTACTAAATATGATTTAATATTATAATATATTTACTATATACATTTAAACTATATTATAAATAATTATATATAATACATAAAGATAGCTTACTTATATATATATTTATTATTATATAACAATATATAGATATATATAGTATTATAATATATAGCTAGGTGGATATATAATATATATATATAAGTATAAAAATATATAAATACAATAATATTTTATATTATATTTAATATCTAATATAGTGAGTAGTAGTAATATTACTACTTATTTTATTATTATATATATATAATATATATATATATGTTTATATATATATATATATATATTTAAGGATGAAAAGTTAGCACCGAAGGACTAGATAACATTGAAAATCTTTAATTGAAATAGTTAACACAGACGTTTCGGATTTATAGAGCTCTGTCAGTTTCCTCATCGGCTAGGAAACAGTAAAATTATATTTATTATAATTTTTGGTCAACTGATGTACTGACAATATGCAAGTTATCATAATAAAATGTTTGGAAATTAACAAAAAAAAAAATCTTTCGAGTAAAAAAATGTCACACAGTATATCATTTATCCTAATTATAAACACATCAATAGTTAAATATTCTTTTATTAACAAGCGAGAGAGCACGGAAACTCAATATTAATTACAGAATTAATTTAGGCACAACAAATATCGATAACAATCTAAATTATAATAATTAATAATTAAAATGAAAATTTATCACTAAGTTGAAAAACACTCAAAAAAAAAAATAATTTTAATAACATTTAAAGACATTGAAATTAAACTTTTAAAACAATATATAGGAGGAGAAACTTACTCGAAATATAAACAACTTCAAGGATTAAAACAACAAGTCTCGGCAAAAAACTTATTAATCCAAGGACTAGGGTCATAGTAAGGGAAACTTAGGACAGGATTCGCCATCACAAGTTTAAAGAGGGATTTTAATTAAATTTTATCGTGTAATTTATGACATTAAATTAAATTGGGGCAATGTTAGTTATTGAGTCGTGTTTGTAGACAATATATGAAAAATATTACAAACACTACACATTGACACATGAATTCGTCGTTAAATTATTTATTTTTATTGAACTTTTTTATTTGGATATAATTTTTTTATTCCTTCCATTCCTACTAAGTTATAATACTCATTAATATAATTTCTGGATTCATCAAGGTTAAAACCCTCCCTTCTACTCTTACAAGCCCATCAGTTTCCTAATTAAAAACTATATCTTTCTTGCTTTCTATGAACACATTCACATTAAACTTCTAAAGCCGTTTTCATTTTTTACTTCTTAATATCATTTTCCACTCAACTTGAATTACCGAAAATTAATTTTCATTATCTTCAGCATGAAAAACTTTCCCCCTTTCGTGCTTTTTTTATAAGAGAAAGATGAAAGTGCTGCTTCTAAAGCCTCTGTCATTTTAATAAATTATCTTCACTTGAGCGTCACTTTCTTATGTGTAGACTCAGAAAGGCCTAACATCGCTGTCAGAGTGGATGAGCATAGAGGTATTTTCCACAACGTACAAATTTAATTACTCAAATAGCCTCCTTTCTCACATTCATTCCCCTATAACGTGATCATGCACTAATAACAACACTCTTGAGATCATTACCTTTTATTATCACTAATTTCTATATTGTTTACTCAACAATAAGACGACTCAATAACCAACATTGCAACATTCTAGAATCGTACTCTCAACATCGGCAGAAATTAAAAACTCTTATACTTTAAACGTGAGAAGGCGAGACCTGTTAAGTTGTTTTTAAACTACTTTACTGACGGCATATATGATCCTGTTAATTAATGAGTTTTTGCCGATGACTTAGTGTTGTTTTTAATCTTGATGATTGTCTAGAAATATTTTTAGGGTGAAGCTTATTTTCTTTATTTATTTTGTTTATTCAAGTGTTTCATGTGTTTTTTATTTATTGTATTTGTTGTTTTTTTTTTCTCGGTTGGGAATTAGGCATTAAGGGAGAATTGGATTTATTTAATTTAATTATTTATTTGTTAATATAAGTTGGTTTATCGCTGCTAGCCTTGTATCTTGCAACCTAGTCTACTGCTCCTGAAAAATTTGAAGTATTTGTCCTGTTATGACAGGAGTGCTAATGGTAGAACCTGAAATCAATGATTGGTTTTAATATTAGGAAATAAATTTGAAGTAATATCGGGATAGTATTTTATAAGGCTCTAGATATTCATATGTATTATTTTTCTAACAATTACCTTAATTTATGGTTTATTTAGTCATTACTACCTATAATAAGGACAATAGAATTTTAAATTTTATGTACATTTTGACAATGATGTCCGTCTCAATCTGCTTTATCGTCATTGTCATGAATAAGAATTGAAAAAAATAATATAATTATTTTTATACCTTAGATAATTTACCCAGAGCTACGATGACTCGGAATACTAGACAAAGCTTTATACCATTTTATTGAGAGCAATGATCATATCGGTGTCTATTAACCAGCGGCATTAGGTTCCCCAATGTGGTGAATTTATCCATTTTATCCTTTATATCACTTTAGACATTTATATTCTTCGCGAATTCCGAACTTTGCAACTCCGGATTTATCAGAAGTTTATGGACTCTTTAGCTTTTATTATATATATATATATATATAATTAATCTATATATACTTAACTTTTATTATATATAAATATATAAGGTAAATATATATAATATTTAATATTTTTACTTATATATATATATACATATATATGATAATATATATATATATATATATATATATATATATATATATATAATATATATATATAACTCATCATATATTATAATATATATATTAATATATCAAGGGGTATTACTGGAGATATATATAAGTAACTAATATAGTATATATATATTAGTAACTAGGTATTTCTAATTTATTATATATACTACTAATATATATTACATTTACTCAGGTTTATCTAATATCACATAATATATAATATATAATATATATATATATATTATATATATATATATATTATATATATATAATATATATATATAATATATATATATATATATAATTATAATATATAAAAACATTAATTAATGAACCGTGAAAAACATTATTATTTTTCAAATTGATGCAAAAATAAACTGCTTGGATAAAAACTTAAAGATCAAGAGAGGCGAGATACGGTCAGAACTAGCTTATTCATATTTTATTCCAAATCAGAGGAGAGGTTTTCCTCATTTGGGTTAGAGAGGGGACCGAGACTGTTTTAGGTCCCCCGAAACGTCTATCTATTAGTTAAATTTTATTTCAATTTCAATTAAAGTTTTTTAAAGATGTTGTTTTTTCGAGAATTAATTTTGTATAATATATTAAACTTAACAGATAGAATGTCGAGTATATTTTAAGAGAGACATCTTATAATTTTAATCCTTAATATATATATTATATATTATTAATATATGATATATATATTTCAGTTTTATGATTTATATCTATATATATATATATATCGATATATTATTTTATATGTATATATATTATACTAAATTATTATATATATTATATATATATATGAGTGATATATATATATATAATATATAAAATATATATATATGATATTATATATATATATATATATAGAGAAAGATTTTTTAAAGATAATAAAAAATATTTGTAAAAATTAATTATTTACTACTAAATGTAGTAATAGTATAATTATATGAATATAACGTTATAGTAGTATTATATTACTAATGATATAATATATATTAATATATTATATATAATATTATCATATATATATATAATATTATTTACTATATATATATATATAGTATATATATATTATATATATATATAACTATATATATATATATATATATCTATAATATATATATATACTATATATATATGGTTAGGAGTGTCTAAAGCTGACATTTATGTAACTTTTGATACGGTAGCCCTACAGTAAAAGACAAATGGAGCTGATCTTGGATTATCCACGCGGGAAAAATTTCTAAGGAGGGGTTTTTAATTTCTTTAATTTTTAATTTTACTTGTTATTTTTCGGTTTCAAAGGACAAACAACGAGCCATAATTTTCTCTAGCAATTGACGATATTTTATCATTAATATTAAGTGGCCAGGCAAGATGCTCAGCTACGACTGAAAAACGAATAAATGTAGAAGCCAACATATCTCAATTACTATAGTATTTTTCAAATATTATCTTAGATTGTTTTCATTATTATTTGATTTTTTATTTTCAAAATATTCTTAAAAAAAAATATTCCAAAAAGAAAATCGATTTATAGAGTTTTATTTTAATATAAATATGATTAAATTTTTAAGCATTTGGGTTTAATTACGTATGTTAAGATAGTATAAAAAAAATTTTATTTCTTGTCAATAAAGTAAATTGCAATATTTTCCAAAATAAATATTTTTATATTTTATATTTGTTTTATATTTAACTAAAGATACATGTTGGTTAGAACCGGCAAGAGTATGGTATCGTCAGTCGGGTCTTCTTCTGCGGCCTGGTCCAGTGGGAGGTTCGACGGGTGGGGACTTTCGTCCCCCTACTGTCCCCCGTCGGCTTCTCGAGATCCTAATTGTTATATTATTAAGGTTATTAAAAGTAAACTTTAGTCTAAAAAATTTATTTTGCACGATATCTGCAAAAAAAAGAAAAATAAAAAAAAAAATAGGAGAAGGAAAAAAAATATAAAACCCCATCCTAGAATTTTCCGCTTGATTCCGAATTTGTAATTTGTTTGTAATAATACGATGATAAGGGGTTGCCGTTACTCTTCTTATTAGAGTTTAGATGAGTGTCAAGCTTTAGACATCTTCTTACTATAGTATTTATAATATAGTTGTATTATATAATATATATATCATATAAATATATATATAATATGATATATATATATATTATAATATATATAAATATATTAATATAATATATATATACTATAATATAAATTTAATATATATAATAGGAACTTTTATAGCTTAAGAGAAAGGCATAACAAGTAGTTTGAGAAGTTAATATTGGAAAATATTGTTCGGTCTATAAATTATTGCCAGATATTTTATTTATAATTATTAATAATATATAATATTAAATATATATAGGTAAAAAATATCATAATATTATTATTATATATATAATTTAAATAAACTTATATATTCAAATTCTTTGATTTATTAGAATCATAAAAATTTAACAGAATGACTGTGAGTTTTGTATCACTATTTATATTCTTTATAAAATTTAATTAAAAATATAAAAAGTAATATATATATATATATACGTACTTGCAGGATGTCATCAGGGAAGTGGCACAGAAAAAAACGCTTAGTAAAAGGTGGGTAGGAGTAACTAGGATAAGGATCATCCACCATGTGGAACGAAGATGTAAAAAAAAGCAATTAGGAAAAACAAGGAACAATGGAGGAAGAGTGGCTGAAAAGAAAATTAAACCAAGTCGGCAGCAAAGGGGGAATTAATGTACTCGAAATGTGCAAGGATGAGGTGCAGAGGAAGAATAAAGATGGGGGCAAAGATAAGGAATTGGAGCACAGGAGGAATGAGAGCAGGAAGATTTATAATGAGGAAAAGTGTGTGTTTATGGCGATAGGGAAGAATAAAGCTATTTAGATGGCGAAACGCGCTATAGAAAAAAAAGCGTAACTAGAAAATTAATTAAAAGATGGGAAAGGCCGAGGAATTCAATTGTGAGACAAGAAGACAGAAATGATAGATGTGACTCGAAATACTATGAAAGATCTGCTAATTGTTAGAATTACGAGAAGTTACAAAGAAGCGAAGAAGCTGCAGATCAGATGAGGGAGGAAGGAAGAGAGGAGGAAGGCCCGGATGTTTAGATCTTAACGGTGAGGAATATGATGGAGGCTAATGAAGAAGGGTAACACAAAAACCCAAGGAAAGTAGGAGATGTGAGTGCTGTGAGGAGTTGGTGGTGGAGGAGAGAGGGAGCTGAAAAGGGAGAATCATCAAGTTTGATGAGAACAAGTGTTGGGAGAGGGAGAAAAGGTGCCAGGAAAGGTAGGCGGCAAGCAGTAATAATACCAGATTATATAAAGGTAAAGGAAGTGCAGGACAGCTGTATAATTATAGAGATAAATTTCCACCTGTTAATGAGGACATCCTGGTTCGAAAATATCCGAATTAGTAATTAATGGTAGGTAGAGAAGGAGAGCGAGACTCGGAGAGATCATTGTACGGGTAATTAGAAAAGAAGAGGAACCGACGGACCTCTTATTGCAACACTGAGTATATAGGGGTCTCGGAAAAGATGATGGAATAATGGCTATGAGATTTCAATTTGCTAGCTTTCTCAATCGATCTGAAAGGTATTTGATTCGGTGGTCAAAGAAAAAGCTCTGCGAAAACTATGGAGAGGAATTAATGGTGTGAAGAGTGAATAAAAGAAGAGCATAGAAATGTAATGTATGAAAATGCTTACATTGTAATGTTAGAACTGTAGATGCGAGAAGATGGAATAGTTTTGAAGGTGAAACACAGGAGTGAAAGGCAGGGAGTGTTTTATCAACTTCAACTGCTGTTTAATATTATATTTTATAGAAAGCGTGGTGAGATAAGGATAGTGAAAGAGAGACTGGGAGAATTTGAAGGGTACATAATGGAAAATAATTGACGATGAGATGACAACGACAGGAGGGGAAGAAGGAGAGGTCGATTCGGGAGGGTGGAAAAGTTGTTTTGAGGAGGAGTTTGGAGGGAAGACAGGGATGAAGAATGAACGTAGCAGAAGACAGAAATTAATTACAGTACCTTAGGCAAATGAGAATGGAGGATGAGGAATGATGGTGAGAAGGATGCGGTGAAGGCGTTAAATACTGCTACTATATCTCGGAGTTAGAATGTTTTAACAAATTAGGGAGAGGAAGTAGGAAGAGTAGTATTACGCGAAGAATTGAAAAAGTATGGATTATTATGAAAGCGGTATACCCCCCATGATGATGAAAGATAGAAACATCGAATAGAGGTTAAAAAATACATGATATTTAACGGTATGTTTTTTGGCATCCTTACAACGGCTGTCACGGAGCGGAACATGGACAACCAAAGAGAAGTAAGAGGAGAGTAGAATAAACGAAAGCGGCCGGAGATGAGGGTTATTAAGAACTATGATTGGAAGAGAAGGAGAGGCAGAATAAAGGATTAGAAAGTAATTAGAGAAATATGAGGTAAGAAGATGAATACTGAGATGGATGTGGTAGGAGATAGATGAGTGGGTAGACATCATGTGAGAGAGATGGGAGCAAGAGAGATTGCCAGAAAGAGAATGGGAATGGACACATTTAGTAGAGAGCAGAAGACAAAGGGAAACTCAGAAAGAAGAGATGTCGAGTCGGTGGAGGACTCTCATGGAAAGATGTAGCTACAAATATTTATAGAGTGCTGAAGAGAAGCAGGAATTAGTGCAAGGAAAGGGATGTTCTGGAGAAAGAATGCTTTTGAGCGCAGCGGACAGGATGAAGAATCTTCCTGGGATAATGAAAAAAGATATATAATATATATATATATTATATTATATATATATATATATTATATATATAAATATTTATTATATAATATATAAATATAAACTATATTATATACTATAGTACCTATAATATATAATATATATAATATAATAATAATACCTAATATAAAATAATAGGTAGGTGAGTAATATATATTATCTATTATTATTATATATACAGGAGAATGGGCAAGTAACCCGCGATACATGTTACGGGTACTTGTCATCGGGCGATAATTTTGTACCGGTCCATACTGAATCGGTCTCGCCAAACAACTGTTGGCTAAGTACGCGATGTATCGTATCGCCCACTTGTTTTTTTTGTGTACCGATACCGAAAAATTCGGTACTTTTAATCGGTACATTTATTTATAAATGGATGTGTCAACTAATATACAAAAAATTTCTAATGAAATCTACATAGAAATCAATATATCATTATGCTATATATATATATATTATATATATATTATATATATATACACATAATAAATATAATATGATTTATTATATATATAATATAAGAATATATATATACTTCTTTCCGTACACCTAGTTTTCGGCCTTTTACAGGCGCCTCGAGCTACTGGCGATATAAGTTTCTATCTTTAACTGATTTAATGGTTTTCCAGCCTTTATAAGGTAACATACGGGAGACTTGTGCATCAGAAACCGATTGGACAATATCAAAGCTTTTATGAACCTGCGTATGCAACGTCGATCGCGAATATCCATAAGCTTGCCCTATCATATTCCTTTGCGAGATATAAAGTTCCTATACTCTCCTTTTGACATTAATTATGTACTAGTTTCTTTAAAACTCGCTCGAGATATCGCTGTATTGGTTGATGGGATTGGTGAGCGGGACTTCTTCGGTTCTTTGTCCTTGCTTCATAGTGGGTGTTCCTATCAGGTTTCTGTCTTGCTATCTCCTGAGCTGGTAGGTGCCTACTTTTTCATTAATGATCTTCTCACCTGCAATGCTAACACTATTCAGCTTGGGGGAATTATATATGACGATGCACCTTAAACCGTTCATTTGGCTGGTGCAACTCAGTTCAATTTGCTACTTATCTTGTTTATTTTTCTAGATTTGGCTTTTAGTCACCCGAGGGAGGCGGAGGAACCCCCTGGCACGATCTCTACAAAACCAAAAGAGCGGGGGTTCCGAGGACCCTCGCCCGGAGGGGGGGGAATTAGTTCTACCGTAGTTCCCCGGAAGACCGAAGACCCCGGACTCCTTGCCATCTGCGGTATCCCCTTCGGGGTTATCTTTTAGTGAAAAAAGCAAAATTTAAATAGAAAGTCTAATTTATTTTAACGAAGTATATCAATGCACTCCAACCCTTTCTAACCATATCACCTAATAATTAATCTCAAATTTTTTATTTTTTTACATTTCTACTAGAAAAACTTTTACCAGGCATCCATAAAGATGTATTCCTTTCGCTGTACTATTGTAGTTTTTGAGAATTTTTTTTCCCCCGCATACTAAAATGGATCCAGGCATCTCAGCAATGATAGAATTTGCCTCTTGTGCCGCTGTCAGGCTCATTGTAGTGTGTTTGGGAGATATGAAGCAATGGGAATTTGTGAAAGAAATTTTTGCGGGGTAAATTGAATACATCTTTTTCCCGATATATAATACTATATATATTAGGTATACTAGATTATAATCATAGACTTATATAAATTAGTATATTACTATATAATTTTAGTACGTAATATATATATATATTACTATATATATATATATATAATATATTATATATATATATATATATATTCTTATTAATTAATACGGGCACTTCCGCTATCTATCTACGGGATCTACGCAAGCCCCCAAACCAGACCCGGGAAGTGCTGGAAAAAAAATAAAAATGTTGCTTCAACAAAAAAAGAAATCTGTTAATAAATTACCATTAAAATCGTGCGAGTATAATTAATAAGACTATATATATATATATAATATATAATATATATATATATATATATATATATATATTATATAATATATATATATAATATAATATATATATAAATATATATATAATATATATATTATATATATATATATATATATATATATATAGTATATATAATATATATTATAAACTGCAACAATTGCATGAGTCCATATTAACCATAAATTTCTGGTATTTAAAAGACCATAATCAAATAAAAAACGTATTTATTCCGCACTAACAAGAATGACAAATAAACGCCACTACTTTATCGAACACAAAAACGAATGAAATTAATTAGTTTAATAAAATGAATCCGTATCATACTAATCTTTAACGAAAGGATTTCGTACTTCTAATGTGAATATAAGCAAAACTATAAAGGGTAACACATGACAGATATATTTTCATCCCTGACTATATTAATTAATTATTGTTGTAATTTTTTTAAAACTGTAAATTATAATTTAATAATAATAATAATAATAATAATAATATAAATAATAATTTATAATATATATATATATATATATATAATATATATATATATATATATATATATATATATTATTATAGTATATAATATTATATATATATATAAATATACTATATAGGCTATTTATAAGTGGTTGACTCCAGGAGCGAAAATCAATAATTAAGTGTATCGTTATTTTAATAACTTTAGGTAATACATTAAATTTTTGGGTAAGCCTAACTAACCAATATTAAACTAAATTAACCTAAACCTAATTTAACGGAGTCCAACCACTTATAAATAGTCCATATCATTATATATATATAGTATAATATATATTATATATATTATACTATATATATATATATATAATCAGCACTGTGGACGATCAACAGTTAATGAATGTGTATTAGGTTGTGGCGCATCGTCCTGGTCGGCACCCAACCGCGCTCAGTATATATTATAGTAGTATATATAATATATATATATTTATTTAATAATCAATTAAACGAACAAGATATATGAATAAAACAAACAAACAAATAACAAACAAATAAGACTTAAATAAATTTCTCTTAAATATTAAACATCTACTTCTTTTAAATAATTTGTTAATTAAATTATTTATTATTATAATATGACCTTATAAAATTTTAAAACTAATAATAATATTAATAATATATAATAAAATAATAATAATAATAATAATAATAATAATAATAATAATAATAAATAATATAATAATAGAAAAGGTATAGGATATTATACCAGTTTAGGCAAGTTTTAAAAAAAAATTAGACAAATTAGCAGAAGAATAAGAAGAAGAAGAAAGAGAAGAGACAAAACGAAGAAGAGGAAAGAAGAAGAAGAAGAATAAGAAGAAGAGAAAAAGCAAAGGAAGAGAAGAAAGAAAAAGAGAATAGAAAAGAAAAAAGAAGAAGAAGAAGAAGAAGAAGAAGAAGAAGAAGAAAAGAAGAAGAAGAAGAAGAAGAAGCTATATCAAAAATTATCAATAAGAAAAAGAAGATATTATATCAAAATTTATGAATAGATATGTTTTGACAACAAGAATTTTTAGACATAACAATAATAATAATAATAATAATAATAATAATAATAATAATAAAATAATAATAATAATAATAATAGATAAATAAGCAAGCTTTTAAAGGGCGTACCCACTAGGATTTTGAGTGTAGGTGTTGAGTATTTTGAAGATCAAGTTAAAAATGGCAACAGCGTTTAGGGGTATTAAAAGAATTAATCATACAATGTTCCGGGTACGATACCCGACATCACGATTCTCTCTCTCTCTCTCTACTACTATATATATATATATATATATATATATATATATATATATATATATATATATATATATATATACTATAAATATATATAATAAAAATAAGATATATATATATATATATATATATTATATATATATATATGAAGTAGAAAAATTTACCCATGCAGAATCCGAACCTACTGACAACTTTGTGGGCCGTTAATATATATACTATATATAAAATATATATATTTATATATATATATACTATATATATATAATATATATATATAATATATATATAATATAGGATATATAGTATATATATAATATAATATATATATATATAATAAAATCATCGAGTGGCAACTTAACAGCCATACTTCGATCAAAATCTTAGGACTAAACCATTCATTTTATTTATTTTTTTATTTTTTTTATTTTTTTTTTTAGATAACATTTTATCCCACTACTTCAACTTCAATATGCAAACCCTAACAAAAACTTCAAAATAATTTGTTGATACCTGACAAAAACACACACGCATCATATATATATATAATATATCATATATATATATATATATATATTATATATATATATATACCATATATATATAATATATATAATATATATATATATTATATAATATATATATATATATAAATATATATATATATATATATATATATAATGTATTCTTGATGATGCAAGATTCAAAGACTAAGGTCTTTGTCCTTATAATATATTACCCGGTTTGTGAATAATAATAATAATAATAATAATAATAATAATAATAATAATAATAATAATAATATATAATAATATAATAATAATAATAAATAATAATATAGTGTTAAAATAGAACATTAACAACTATTATTATTATTATTATTAATTGATTATTTATTAATTATTATTATTATTAATTATTATTATTATTATTATTATCCTTTTTATTATTATTATTATTATTCTTATTATTATTTTCCATGATAAATTGTACCTATTCTAGGAAACATGAAGTTCTCACAAATGAAAATTTAATTTGATATTTTGAAAATTTTACACAAATGTTGTTAGTTAAGTAACACAATAATAATAATAATAATAATAATAATAATAATAATAATAATAATAATAATAATAATAATAATAATAATAATAATAATAATAATAATAATAATAATAATTAGTTAAGTAACACAACACAAGAAAACACACACAAATATATCTAAGAAACATACCAGATAACGACATTATTTATGACGTCAATTTAATATAATTAAAATCTAAATTCAACTGCACAATAAAACACAAGTGATATAACGAAGTTGTAAAAGATAACTGCAGCAGGGGCACGGCGGATGCAGTAGCGGGAGGTTCAATGAAGGGCTACCCAAGAGCGTCTATGATTACCTTTCTGCAAATGACTTGCATCAGAAAAATAATCTCTTTTTGGCGTTTGAGAACGTTTACATGATCAAACGTGATGAAATTTAACGTTAGAAATATACTCCTGTGTTCCTTACTCATCAATTTAGAACAATGCAAAGATTTTCGCCAACTTCTCTCTCTCTCTCTCTCTCTCCTCTCTCTCTCTCTCTATATATATATATATATATATATATATATATATAATAAATATTAATTTTATTATATAATATATTATAATATATATATATATTATTATATATATATATATATATATATATATAATATATATATATATATATATTAATATATAATATAATATTATATTATATATATAAATATATATATTAACTTATATTAATATATATAGTATATATAATAGTATATATATCATCAGTAAAATTGTAAAGATTGTGGGAAAAAGCTTCGAAATGAACATCATGGAAACCGTCCAAATACAGTTTCATCACTTGAGCAGACAAATGCTAAACGATAATTACTCTGCGCCGCGCAGATGTGCTATGTCCATTATCTAGTGAAGCGCACAAAGTCAAATAATAAAAAATAAAGAAATAAAAAACAGGATCTTTATTCACACTAATTAATGGAGAGGGTCATCACTTCAGGAAGAAATTTTGCATCCGTAAGCACTGTAGGAGTTAAGAAATTCGTATCCAGAAACGTTCTCGCGTATAGGAAGGAACTTACGCATCCGTTAAGATGTAGGAGTCAGAAATTCGTATTCACAGACGTTCTTGCGTAGAGAAATCCAATAATTATAATAATTAATAATTAATAAGTAATAATAATAATAATATATAAGAATATTGTTATTAATTATAATATATTAATTTTATAAATAATAATTAATATTTGAGACCATTTTATAACTTATGCCTCGATGAAGGGAGAGGCTAAACATCATAAATAAATAAAATACAATATCTGATATACATACCGCTACGATATGTAAAACGACTATCCGAAATTCTATTTGAGACCCTTTAATAAATGTATTTCTGTTTTAGATATGTGATAGTAAAAAGTATTTCATTTAAATATGTAAATAATATTTTGAGTTAATTTTTCCATAACATCTTTCTATCATTAAGGAGTTAATTACTATCTCTTTATCAATAAATATTATATATTATTTTTTAAAGAAATATGACTAATTTAGATGGTATGCTATAAGTTATTTAATTTGATTATGTAAATAGTATTTAATAACTAATATGAAGTATTATAAAGCAAGTAAAACAATGGTGAAGTATTATAAAAGCAGTAATAACTATTGAGTTTAATAAGCGTAAAACATGAGTTAAGCATAGATAATGAAGAAAAACAAAAGCCATACTATTATGCGTCTTTGTGTGAGTAGTACGACACGCTTCATATATGTGGTTACTCGATTATATCCTTGCTCTCACTTTTTTCGGAGAGACGGCGATGTACCTGAATATTTTGATATATTGAATATATGAGTTATAAGCTAGGTACATAATGAGTTAAAGTATGTAAAACATAGAGTAAAAGCAGTTAAAAGCAGTAAAAACTAAACAGCATAACTAAATTCCCTTTTAGGATGTTAGGTAAAACACACCATCTATTGATTTAACTGATTTACTGTCTTTAAGGTATGTATATATATATAATGTTTTTAATAAAATTTCGTAATTTTATGCTAATTGTAGTAAATAATTATAAAAATGATTTATATATCAGACACACTGGTTTTTTTTCTTCTTACATACATTTTTAAAAATATTTATAAATTAAAAGTATTTACAGTAAATATGTATAAAGAAATCATATAAATTTATAATGTTTTAAAATGTTTAAGTATGAATATTAAAAAATGAATGATCATAGTAAATTTATATTTTTCATTCGCGATAGCGGGAATATATTTGCACGCCTTGCGGTAGCGCCGCCGTGAGCGGGTGGGTACTGCCGAAAATATTGCGCCTTGCGGGCGCACGCTGGGCGTGGCCGAGGCGCAACTGCGGCAGGATCACGGGGATCACGCGGTCAGGGTCGACCACCTGCGAAGGTTGCGGGATCGTGAGGCCTAATGGAACTGACTGGAGGGATCATTGCTTGACGAGCATGGAATGGGTTCAGTACTTATGATCTACAGGTAGGAAGACGTCAATATTTAGCTTTCATGTTTCTATATTATAGTATAATAGATAAAAAGGTTTATGAAGAGGTTTAAGAAAAATGACTAAATCAATCAATAGTAGTATGAAACATCACTAAGCCTACTTATAATAATTAAACTACACATCGTCAAGTGATCTAGATGAGGTAAAAGTGTATAAGTGTCTATGGTGAAGCTGTAATGTGTCATAATGGGATAGAGATGTTAATGTGTCTATATTAAGGGTGAGTGGTAAGTTTTAGATGTAATAAGTGTCATAGTGAATGATGATGTTAATTATAAGTGTCATAGTTGTAATGTGTGTATAAAGTGAACAAGTGTATGTGTATAAGTTCATAGTGGGTCGTTGTGTGTTAATTATATAGTCACATAGTGTTAAGTATAAGTGTAGATAAAAAGACTATAACTCATAGTAGGATATATAAAGCACTACTAGCAACTAATGTAATATTATAATCAAATTCTTGTTCCTCATACCTTATACACCTAGGGGTATTGATTAATATAACACTCACATATTTAAGTGATGCTATTATGAGGCTAGTGGAGGGCAATGAAATAGGACTTAGATAAAAAGTGAGCAACCTTACAGTTGGCACTATATTGTGAGCACTTACTATAGTTGATTGGCCACTATGTGTGCAATATTAATATTATATATATTAATTATTATATACACATTGTGACATACTCTATTGGTCAACTCTATTGGCACTTATTATCATTGAGCATAACTTAACATTGGCAGCTCTACTATGGCACTAATTAAACACTACTGGACACTCATCTATATCTACATAGTCACACATAATAAGAAGCATTACTACTATAGATTACTTCACCTATACGGTGAATTGGGAACCAATCAAAATGTACTGATATCATCATAAATCTGGTAGTCATCAAAAAGCTAATCAAGGTCGAATAAAAAAGACTATACATAATGTCCAAAATTGGTACCTCTGGAATACAAATAAGGGTTGACCGAAATAATTTATGGGTTCTATTCAAAATTGGACCTTCTACTGGAAGACCAAATATATACTATATATATTTATATATTATATATATTATAATACTATATTATATATATATATATTAAATATATATATATATATATTATTATATTTATATATAATATATATAATCTATATATATATATATATTAATATATATATAATATTTATAATATATTATATATTATTAATATATATATACTAACTTATCATATATATATTATATTATAATAATTTTTTAATACTTATTATAATAGGTTTATTTTTTTAATATATTCAGATATATAGTTTATTTAGTAATTAATATATTATAATAATATATAATAAAATAATAAATTAGGGAAATATAGGTCAGAATACCATTTACTTACAAATATACAACATATCATCATTTACTATATATTTTAATACATATACTTGAATTAGAATACGTATATATAATACTTTAACCAAGCATTATAATTATATTATATTATATATATTATATATTATTATTATATATATATATATTTATATAAAATTATATATTATTTTTTTATATAAATAATATATTATATAAATCACAATTAATTTATATTATTGTATTTATATATATATTATATAATATATATATATATATATAATATATATAATATAGTATTATATATATATATATATATATATTACCTACTATATTATATATCTATATAATTATTATTTTATTTGACTAAAGTCAAATTGGTTTGCAGTTACAACTTCTAGTGTCTTTGTAGACTGGGCATTGCATGTTTGGGTAGTATAAAAGCCAGCGTGTCTCACGTTTCTCGAGACGACCTAATACCCAAAAATAAAATAAAAATAATTAAAATCAAATAACTTTAATAACGTAATATTAAAATAATTAAAACAATTAATAAATAATTACAATAAGTCTGCTAATGATGGATGTATAACTATTTAAACAACGTTACGATATTAACATGCCTGTTTTGTTAATTCCCATGCCCAAATCGCCGACTTCCTCATCGGCGGGAAATACCTGACACGGTTGTGATGGAACACGCGATTTAATAATTAAAATAATTCCATATAAAAAATGAATAAAATTTTCGATATTAAAGAGGATAAACAATGATAGCATGGGCTTCCACGTGTTTTTACGGTTCGAATTCAAAGATATCGTTCCACGTCCTACTTCTCGAGAGACCTAATAAAAATAAAAATAATTCAAAATTAAAATAAATTAAATTATCGTTAAATAATTAAAATAATTAAAATAATAAAAATAATTAAAATAAAAATAATTACAATACGTAAATAGATAAAATGATTAAAATAAAATTTTCGATATCTCAAATAGGTCTAAAAGTGTAACTGATTCGAAATGTGGACGAAACTGTCTCTCTCCTCTCTCTCTCTCTCTCTCTCTCTCTCTCTCTCTCTATATTATATATATATATATATATTATATATATATATATAATAATATATATATATACGTATTATATATATATTTTATAATAATATTATTATATAGCTATTATATATATATTAATATATAGTATATATATATATATCTATATATATATATATAATAGTAATTAATATATAATATATATTAAAATAATTATTATATTATTATTAATTATTATTCTTATTATTATTATCTATTATGTATTATTAATTATTATATTTATTAATTATTATTATTATTATTATTATTATATTATATTATTATTATTATTATCCATTATTATTATTATTATTATTATTATTATTATTATTCATTATTATTATTTATTATATTATTGATTATTTATATTATTATTTAATTATTATTATTATTATTATTATTATTATAATATTATATATATATTATTATTATTAATGATTATTATATATATAATTAATTATTATTATTATATAATTTTAGTTATTATTATATAATTAATTATTATTATTATTAGGCTCCTCGGGCACGCTTAATTGACTTGATTTAAAAATAGTCTCATTACGAGGATCTCGAACGTTTGGAGTCTGGTGGACTAATCTCCTATAACTTGCCGAGTGGTGGGTATTCGTAATATTGGTATCTGGGTTTACATAGGTTTGATATTATGACCAAGTGGAAACTCGAACAGGTAAAGAGGTCAAGCCTTTACAGAGCAAAAGTAGATGCGGATAAGTGTAGATGCAGGGACGGTGAAAAGATCGTGAGTCATGACCACGTGTGTGTGTGTATTGTGTGTGTGTGTGGTGTGTGGTGTGTGTGTGTGTGTGTGTTGTAGTGTGTGGTGTGTGTGTGTGTGGTGTGTGTGTGTGTGTTGTGTGTGTGGTGCGTGTGTGTGTGTGTTGTGGTGTGTGTGTGTTGTGTGTGTGTGTGTAGTGCTGATGTGTGTGTTTTAAGTAGGATAGGAGTACAGAGTAGTGTTACCCTACATACGTTCTGGTAAGTTACAAAAAAGGTCAGACCAAAAATTAGCAAGTAGGTCAAAATTGCCATATGGAAGACCGGAGGGGGGGGCGTAAATAGGGGGCACACTCGTACGGACGGATGCTCCGCATCCCGTCTAGCTAGTCCCTTCTTCGAAGGACGTCAAAAAGGTCAAGGCCAAAAAAGGTCAGAAGCCAAAAAGGTCAAGGCCAAAAGAATTGGCTTGGTCTAAAAAAGGTCAAGGTCGGTCAAGGTCAGGTGGGGAAAAGAGGAAGGTCGGTCAGTCAGAGTGGGGTAAATCAGGCCAATCTGTGTGCTATAATTCTCAAAGTTTGTGAGGGCCATGCCGCCAGCCGAAAAATAACATATTCACGTGTAGTGTGTGTATAGATGTAGACACATATCTTTGAATATATGACTCATAATGTATCTCGATATGATCATCTGTTTTTATCATAATTACCATAGTAGTTAGTTCCAAAGTAGTAAAGTAGTAGTAGTAGTAGTAGTAAGTAGTAGTAGTAGTAGTAGTAGTAAGTAAGTAGTAGTAGTAGTAGTACAAGTATGCGGAATAAAAGACGGACTAGGAGGAAAGTTCTGAGAGCTTGAACGATGAACGTTAGCAAGTAAGGAGAGTAGTATGGTAGCAAGATTGACAGCCTACCCTGGGTTTCTCAAATAACTATCTAGAGCAATCTGATTTAAAACCGTGGTATAAGTTCTATCTATGTGTTACTGAATCATCTATTAACTTTTGGAAACGACATGCCACGACTAAGGACCGATTCTCCAATTTCAAGTCTCTAGGATGTAATATAAAGGTTGGTTCCCTCCTAGTAGCGTAGCCGCTACCGCCCCTTTTGACGCTTCGCGCGAGTGGAGATTAGGCCTGAACATGAGTTTCCCGGATCGACCGAAACACCTTGCCCTGACAGACAGACCGAAGTCTGCTGTCGTCTGAATTATTATTAATATTATTTATTATTATTTATTATTATTTTATTATATGTATTAATTATTATTAATTAATTATTATTATTATTATTAATTATTTATTATTATTAATTGATTATTATTATATTATTATTATTACAGATCGGAAGAAGTGATCCCCGAAGGGATTACTTCCAAGTTGTTTTTTAAGCCAACTTCTGCGCTCCTCAGCCTCTCTTCAGCGGTTCCGCCAGCGGTTCGCAATCTCTGCACCGCACCGCACTGCTCCGGACTTCACCTCCATTCCCCGCCGGTTCCGATTTTCCTATCGTCATACATAGTTTTGATTCCACAAAACACCATATATATAAATAATATATATATATAAATATATATAAATTAATATAATATATATAATATAATATAATATAATAATATATATATAATAATTAGTTTTATATATATAAATATATAATAGTATATTATATATATATATATATAATAATATAATATAACTAATAAGTTTATATAAGTGAAATGATTTTTAGGCTCCGGCTCCGGCTCAGCCATGAACCTCCGGACAAATATCTACATGGGTGGAGCTATCAATACCTCGGGCCTAAAATTTGTGGGGAGGGTTAGAATGTGTGGATGTAACCGTAGTCCGTGATGAGGTTACGTGTCCCCTGCACCCATAAGGGGGCTGCCTCGGCACCCCTAAAAGATCAACATGATTATCCAGTAAAAGGCTGAATTTAGTGAGAGTATGCGAAACAGTTGAAATTTCTAGAAAGAATTTGTTCGAAATCTGCAAGGAGTTTGGCATCGCACCGAGTGGCTGGAGCCGCGCGGCCCCGAAGTTTAATAAACATTCGTATAACAAAAATATTGGTGTCCTTATATGGGATATCGAACCCGTAGATCTCGAATTATGATGGTTATAAGCCCGTCTAGGGTGTCTAGGACCCCCCCCCCACAGAGGGAGGTTTCCTGCCCTCAATCATTTTGGAAATTGGCATACCGAACGAATGAAACTCGGTTATACCCTTCATATAGGTTACAACAAATTGTATATGGGTGATATAAATGAGCCTTAACACACAAAAGTGAGCTTTTCAGCCCCAAGACCTGAAATAATTGAAATAGAACGACGAACTTGGTAATAACACGCCTTATGTAAGGTACCCACAATCATATATGGGGTTAAAATAACCGTACACACCCAAAGAGGGCCTCTGGCCTCAAAGAACTGAAATATTGACATAAAACGACGAAACTTGGTATACATCTTATAATGAATGTATCCTCGATACAGAAAAGAAAATAAAATTACAACAAATTAAGAAACAAAAAAAATTAAAATTGAAAAATTTCTTTTAAAATTTAAAAAAAATTAAAAAATTTAAAAATTTTTGGAAAAAAATTTAAAAATTTAAAAAAAAATTTAATTTTTTTTTTGGAAATATCATGGGTTTAAGTTTACCCTAAACTTAAAAGCATTTACGTTTTTTGTATCATAAATCAAACCAACCCTCCAGAGCCTATAGAGCGCTCAGAGCATACCAGAGCAGTCCAAGCATCACCACCAGAGCCTCCCCGAACAGCCCTCCCAGCCTTCTCAAGCCTCCCTGGCCTAACCTGGCCTCCTGGTCTCTCCCCTGGCCGTCCTGCCTCCCTGGCCTCCCTGGACCTCCCTGGCCTCTCTGGCCTCCCTTGGCTCCTGATGCACCTCCCTGGTTTCCCTGGCCTCTCTTGGCCTCCTGGCCTCCCTGGAATTCCTGGCCTCCCTGGCCTCCTGGCCGCTCCTCAGTCTCCTCCAAGCTTCCTCAGCTTCCTCAGGCCTCACTCAGCTGCACCCTCCCCACCCTCCTCCAACCTCCCTAGCTCTCACAACCTTCGGACCGCACCTAATCACTATTGATCCAATGATCTACCGCGCTAACTGATTCAGGTCATATCAGTAAAAATAACACAAACTTTTATTTATTTTTGTTTTATTTACTTAAACAGTTTTTGTTCTTACTAAAAACTTTATCCTTTTAATATATTTATTAAGTTAAAAAAAGTTAATTTACAAGCTAATAAAATAGAAAGTTTTATAAAGTAGAAAAGTTTTACACATCAATAAAGGCAAACATAGCATCATCTGAACTAAGAAAATAATGTTTAACAACAAAACCTAACATAATACCGTATGTATGAATAAACTGATAATATTAACAAAGTTTCCACACATAACAACAGTAAAGTAACTAGCAATGTCATACAAAAACCGTAACCTATGCATACTTTGTCAAGCAAACCAATTAATCATATGTCAATGTTATTTTAGCATTTACATAGTAACATTTAACAAAAATTTATCATAACCTAAACCTAAAGGATCATACCGACCAACAAATATTTGTTCACATATCAAAGTTTTGATTAATAATCCTAGCAAGGCATACAGCTTAAATAAGAATATATTTGAACAACGACAAAACCTAACACGCTTTAAGTATGAATAAACTGCAAAAATTAACAAAGCTCATACTTAACTAACGTAAGTAACTAACATACGATAGCAAAAAAAACGAAACCTATAGCATCACGTTGTCAATCATATCTCTAACATAGCAATGTTAATTTTTTAGATTAACAGGTGAACATTTAAAAAAAATATTCATCATAAACCATGGCTTATTATCATATGGATTCAGCGAATATAGGTTGACATAACAAAGTTTTCACATTAATAAAAGCTTACATAGCATCATCTGAACTAAGAATATAATTCACAACGACAAACCTAACCACATCTTTAACATGAATAAACTGTTAACGTTAACAAAGTTTCACACTTAACACAAGTAAAAATAACATTGAGCACAGAACGTAACCAACCTACCTACACTTTTTCTAACATATCATGGGTATTTTTTACCATTAACATAGTAATAATTTTTAACAAAATTTTATCATAACCTTGTCCAAATATCATACTGATCAATGACTACATGCTAAGTTAACAAAGTTTTCACATCAATAAGCAAACATAGCATCAAAACTGAACTACAAATATAATGTACAATGACAAAACTAACATACCTACGTATGAATAATCTGCTTACCAATGAAAAGTTCCATATTTTAACAACAGTAAAGTAACTAAAATGCATACAGAACGAGCAGATACGAAGCTGATGCGGAAAAATATTCATTAACAAATCAGCAGCACGCTGTGTTTGTTTATTTTATTTATTTATTTTTTTTTTATTTTTACTTGTCTTTTTTTAAAAACTTTTTTTTTTTTATAAAAACTTTTTATTTATTTTTTAATTCTTATTTCTTTAAAACCTTTTTGTTTTACTAAAATTTATTCTTTTTATGTTTATAACGTAAAAACATTACATTTTTACACACCCACAGTAAATCAGTGAATCAGTAATCAAGCCCACCCATCCTCCCCTCCCTCCCCCTCCCCGTTCCAACACTGATCTTTTGAGGTATTGATCTATTGATCAACTGATCTATTGATTCAAGTCATATTTCACGTATCATTATTAGTAAACATAGCATAAAAATAACTATTCTTTTTATACTAACCTTCGAATATATGTTGACATAACAAAGTTTTCACATCAATATAACTAACATAACTAAACTGTGTAAGAATTACATGTATAACATCAATCTAACATATCATAAACACGAAATCAACAGTCACATTAAACAAAATGTACCAACTTAACCAACAGAAAAGTAACCGACGTTGCATACAAGATCTGTTTTGTATTCCACTTTTTTTTTAAAAACATATCTCTAACATATCCACGTTAATTTACATTGCATAGTAACATTTAACAAATTTATCATAAACCTGATCTAAATATCATACTAACCAACGATATATACTAACATAACAAAGTTTTAACATAAGTAAAGCTAACATATAACCTGAACTAAGAATATAATGTACACCCACAAACCTAGCACATCTTAAACACGAATAATCAGTTATCATTAACAAAGTTTCATACTTAACAACTGTAAAGTAACTAACATTGTACACAGAACGTATTCTATTCACACTTTTTTTCAAACATATCACTAACATATCAGTTATTTTTACATTAACATATTAACATTTAACAATAAGTTACCATAACTTATCCTAATTATCATATTGGCCAAACGAATGTATGCTGACGTGCAAACCTTTAAACTTATCAAGCTAAAAATATCATATCTGAACTAAGAATATAACGCACAATGACAAAACCTAACATACTTTACGTTCGAATAAACTGTTAACAATAACTAAATTCCATACATTAAGCTATACATTTGATTCTTGTTTGTCACAAGGTCAACATAGCAAATTTATTAAAAACATTTATTTTGGCTAAGGGCTTTATGTTTTATAACATTAGCATAGTAGTTTTTAAGAAACCCTAACAAAAATTTATCATGACATAATCTATCTATCATACTAATCAATGAATAAATGCTAATCTATAAAGGGATGTCAAATTATCTCAGTCAGATACGCAGTTTCCAAACTTACCAATCTCACATGTTCTATCACAACTACGACATACCCCGGTTAAATTTAATATTAATAGTGATATTTATTATATCATTCCGCTAATTAACAATGATTACAAATAAATACAACGCTAACATAACAGTTTTTTTACATTAAACATAGTAAAATTTAACCGAAATTCATCATAACCATTCCTAAATATTATAATCCCAACGAATAAATAAAAATAACAAAGGTTTTATCCAAACATAACATCAAAAAATAAAGAAGTTTTATCCAAACATAACTTAAAAACAAGTTCTTTGAATAAAATATCATTGTAAAGTGTATTAGTTTACTGATTTAAAGCGTAATTCGATAAATCAGTAAATCAAAACCATCCAGTCCCTCTACTCTCCTTCCCCATCTTCCCCTTCCATGATCGATTGTCGCATTGTTCAAGTCATATTTCGAGTATCATTTTGGATAAACAAACAAATAATAAGTTCTTTACACCAGGGTTGTGGAGTCGGTTCAAAAATTTTCCGACTCCGACTCCGACTCCGACTCCACCCTCTTCAAAATTACCGACACCGACTTCGACTCCGACCTCTTCAAAATTACCGACTCCGACTCCGATTCCTACTCCGACTCCACCCTTTTGAAAATTGCCGACTCCGACTACGACTCCGACTCCGACTCCGACTCTGACTCCACTCTTTTGAAAATTACCGACTCTTAAAAATTACCAACTCCGACTCTGACTCCACTCTCTTCAAAACTACCGACTCCCAGACTCCGCCACTCCGACTCCGATTCCGACATCACAACCCTGCTTTACACACTGACCACGATATAACGCTAACGTAACATCAAGTTTTAACTTCAAATAAAGCTAACATATCATAACCTGAACTAAGAATATAACGTACAACGACAAACCTAACACACCTTACGCTCGAATAAACAGTCAACATTAACAAAGTTCCGAACTTAACAGCAGTAAAGTAACTAACATTGCACACAGAACGTAGCCTGTTCACACTTTTTCAAACGTATATGTAACATATCATTGGTATTTTTACCTTAACAAAGTAATATTTAACAAACTTTTATCATAACCTTACCTATTTATCATACATACCTACGAATATATGTTAATGTAACAAAGGTTTTCACACTTAATAAAGCTAACATAATCATAAACCTGAACTAAGAATATAATGTACAACGCAAAACCTAACACACCGCTAAACTATGAATAACTGCTAACATTCACAAAATTTCCTACTTATCAAAGGTAAAGTAGCTAAAGGACATACAAAACTCCAAGGTATCTCCACTTTTCCAACATACAGCAACCAGCTAATGCTGTATTATCTAACAAAAACCGCTTAACAAAGTGCCAATTCTATCAAAGATACCAGTATCATGAACTATGAACTGACACTTTATTCATCAAGAACGCTCATAACCGAATTAACATCATTTTGAACCGTAAATAAACGTAAGACATTAGCAAAATTCTTGAACAAAACTAACATTACACAGCAAAAACTTACCCTATGCTCACATAACATTGTCTAATTATAATTATCATACTGATCAATGAATATACGCTAACATAATAAAAGTTTTCACAACGATAAAGCTAACATAGCATAACCCGAACTAAGAAAATAATATGCAACGACAAAACCTAACACACTTAACGCACGAATACACTGTTAACATTAACAAAGTTTCAACACTTACACGCAGTAAGTAACTAACATGGGCATGCAAACGTAAACCTATTCAATACTTTTCATGCATATCTCTAACTATTAACGTTAATTTTACATTGACACAATAATATTTAACAAAAAATTTATCACATCCTTGTCTTATTATCATACAGACCAACGAATATATGGTAACGTAACAAATTTGCTTTACATTAACATATTAATAATTAACAAACATTTATCAAAACCTTACCTAACTATCATAATCCCCAACAAATAAATGCAAACATAACAAAGTTTTATCCAAACATTACATAAAAATAAAGTTTTATCCAAACATAACATAAAAATAAGTTCTTTGAATTAAATATTATAGTAAAGTGTAATAGTTTACCGAATTTAAAGCAGTAAATCAGTAAATCAGTAATTCTAACTACCCGTCCCTTCCCCACCCGTTCATGACCTTTTGATCTATTGATCTATTGATTCAGGTCACATATCGAGTATCATTTCGGATAAACATAGTACAAAAATAAGTTCTTTATATACTAACCAACGAATATATGCTAACGTAACATTGTTTTCACATTAATAAAGCTAACATAGCATTACCAGAACTACAAATATAACGTACAATGACAAAACCTAACACACCTCACGCACGAATAAACTACTAATATTAACAAAGTTCCATACTTAACAACAGTAAAGTACCTAGCACAGCATACAAAACGTAACCTATTCACACTTTTTCTTGCATATCTGTAACATAATGTTAATTTTACATTAACACTATTGATTTACGTCGCATTTCGAGTATCATTTCGGATAAACATAGCACAAAAATGAGTTCTTTATATACTAACCAGCCAATATATGCTAACATAACAATGTTTTTCGCAGATTAATAAAGCTACATAGCATCAATATGAACTAAGAAAAATAATGTAGCAACGACAAAACCTAAACACAACCTATCGCTCGAAAAACTGTTTAACATTTAACAAAAGTTCACACTTAACACCAGTAAAGTACCTAACAATGCATACAAAACGTAACCTATTCATACTTTTTCCAAGCATATCTCTAACATATTAACGTTAATTTTACATTGACACAGTAAATTTAACAAAAATAATTTTATCATAACACTTGTCTAATTATCATACAGACCAACGAATAACTGTAAACATAACAAAGTTTTATCCAAACATAACATAAAAATAAGTTCTTTGAATAAAATATCATAGTAAATTGTAATAGTTTACTGATTTTAAAACAGCAAATCAGTAAATCAGTAAATCAAACCATCAACCCCTCCCCCACCCCTCCCACCCCCCCCCCCCCCCCTCAAATTTTTTATTGATCTGATCTTTATAATTTGATTCATGTCACATTTCGAGGATCATTTCGGATATGTTTATCCAAAATTATACTCGAAATATGACTTGAATCAATGGATCAATAGATCATGGAAGGGGAGATGGAGAGGAGAGTATAGGTACGGATGGTTTGATTTTCTGATTTATCGAATTACAGCTTTATAATCAGTAAACTAATACATTTTACTATGATATTTTATTCAAAAAACTTGTTTTTATGTTACGTTTGGATAAAACTTTGTTATTTTTTATGTTATGTTTGGATAAAACTTTGTTATGTTTGCAATTATTCGTTGGGATTATGATATTTAGGTATGGTTATGATGAATTTTGGTTAAATTTTACTATGTTTAATGTAAAAAAAAAACTGTTACGTTAGCGTTGTATTCGTTGTATTTATTCGAATTCAATTTGTTAATTAGTGGTATGATATAATAAAAATCACCTTATGTTAATTAAATTAACAAGGGGTATGTGTAGTTGTGATGAACATTGTAAGATTGGTACAGTTTGGCAACTGGGCGTATCTGACTGAGGTAATTTGACAACCCTGTATAGATTAGCATTTATTCATTGATTAGTATGATAGGTAGATTATGTCATGATAAATTTTTGTTAGCTTTTCTTAAAAACTTATTATGCCAATGTTATAAAACATAAAGCCCTTAGCAAAAATATAAAATGTTTTTAATAAATTTGCTATGTTGACCTTGTGACAAACAAGAATCAAATGTATAGCTTAATGTTTCGAAAACGAACCATACAAGAATCATAGGTATTGCGTAATGTTTCGAAAAGTGGGAGGAGTTTGACCAATTTCTCAACATGTATCTGATAACTCTAGTGAAACAGGAACCACATCAGCGTCGTACCTGTTCGTTCTGTATGCATTGTTAGTTACTTTACTGTTGTTAAGTATGGAACTTTGTTATTGTTAACAGTTTATTCGAGCTTAAGGTATGTTAGGTTTTGTCCATGTGCGTTAAATTCTTAGTTCAGGATATGATATGTTAGCTTTGTTCATGTGCAAACTTTGTTACGTCAGCATATATTCTCTGGCCAATATGATAATTATGATAAGCTATGGTAACTTATTGTTAAATGTTACTATGTTAATGTAAAAATAACAGTGATATGTTAGAGATATGTTTGAAAAAAAGTGTGAATAGATACGTTCTGTGTACAATGTTAGTTACTTTACTGTTGTTAGGTATGAAACTTTGTTAATGATAATTGTTTATTCGTGTTTAAGATGTGCTAGGTTTGTGGGTGTACATTATATTCTTAGTTCAGGTTATATGTTAGCTTTACTGGTGTGAAAACTCTGTTAGGTTAGTATATATTCGTTGGTTAGTATGATAATTAGGTTAGGTTATGATAAATTTTTCTTAAATGTTACTATGTTAATGTAAAATAAGTGATATGTTTGAAAAAAAGTGGGAATAGGGTACGATCTGTATGCAACGTCGGTTACTTTCCTGTTGTTAAGTATGGTACTTTGTTAATGTTGACTGTTTATACGTGTTTAAGGTATGTTCAGATTTGATGTTTACATTATTCTTACATCAGGTATGTTTAATGTTTAGCTTACTGATGTGAAAACTTTGTTATGTCAACATATATTCGAGGGTTAGTATAAAAAGAACATTTTTATGCTATGTTTACCCCAAATAATACTCGAAATATGACTTGAATCAATAGATCAGTAGATCAATAGATCAATACCTCAAAAGATCAGTGTTGGGACGAGGGGAGGGAGGGGGTGAGGGATGGGTGGCTTGATTTACTGATTCACTGATTTACTGTTTAAT
>JABUQX010104207.1:10000-15000 GCA_015478945.1 Trachelipus rathkii
CAAAAATCGAAAATTTAAACGCAGGCATCAGACCATCTTTCAATCACTAAACATCGTTCGTTCAATGAATCTGCAGTGCTGGTGCGTGTTTTTTTTATTATTTGTTTTACCTTCAAAATAAGAATTTCAAGGTAATGCTTATTAGTATTATATAATTATTTATATCATTTTAGTATTTACTTGTATAAAATATATAATATATTTCATTACTGGAAAACAACCAAATCAAATTATTATTGTATTACGTAACTATAGGCTACACAGTGTAAAGCCGTTTTCGTTTTTGCATTTGTGCTAATAAAATGCTTGAGTATTCTCCGCTAGATTGTGGTGGCTACGACCCCCTCTTATATATATATATATATATATATATATATATGCCAGCCTCCCGAAAGCATCATGCATGTAACTAAAAAACTATAACAGCTACAGGAAAATAAATAACATTTTTGATTTCAACAAGCAATTTCATCGATAAAACTTTAAAAAAAAATTATTTTATTCTAATATTTATTAATATCATCTTAAATATAAGTATAATCTTAGGTCTGGCAGCGTACTCTCTCATCAACCTTCCATTTCTGCAGTAATACGAAAGCAAGAGTTACCAAATATTGTTTTTTTTTTATTAAGCTCTGGAGAAAATGTTAATTTTTCTTTTTATTTTATATATATATATATATATATATATATATATATATATATATATATATATATATATATATATATATATAGAGAGAAGAGACATATATTTGTGTATATATATATATAGATAAATTATGAATTATATATATATAGTATAAATATATATATTTAATAGCGAGTATTACCAAAACGAATTTGAACATTTTAGATAATTTATTAGCCGACTAGTTTCGGGTAAGAATACTTCTTCCCATTTTCAAGGCTTATATAAAATTAATAATAATTAAAATAATATAAAGTTGAAATAGATAAATCATATAGATAAGTTAATGATTTCAATATTATGTAGTAAAGAGTTCTTAATTTAAACAAAATTTCACTTCAATATTAAAAGGCTGTTAAAATTTAGATTTTCATTTAAGGTCGGTTTGAGATGCCAAATATACAAGTATTCTAACAACTGAAGATCGGGTTCCTCAGTTTGGGACAATATTCCAAAATTGGTATTTTGTATATGGTGGCCTTCCTGAAGAGAATGAGCATTTAGAGCTGAATAGGGAGGATGATGTAAATGGTCTAGAGTTCTAAATGAAATACGTTTATGCTCCGCAATACCCGTGGAAAGGCTTCGTATTGTCTTTCCTATGTAGGTGGCATCGCAGTCACCGCATTTGTAATGATATATTACTGATGAGCATAAAGGTAATGGGAGTTTATCTTTGATTTAAAATATTTCTCAATTTTGTTTTCACTCAAAAATCTAAATCTAAATTTAAACTGTGGAAAGTTTGTTTTTAAAACTACGTCAATTTTACGAAGAATTTCGTAACTCATTCTCCCCAGAAAAGGGAACCTCATATACAAAATATCCTTGGGAGCTGTTAATTTAGCTTGAGATTTGTCTTTAAATTTTGCTGTAGAAAGAAGCTGAAAAGTTGAGTCGTGTATTATAAATTCTGGGAACCCATTCCTCCAGAAATAATGTTATCAGAAAATCAATTTTTTTGTAAAATTAACATAAGATGACGAAATTTTATATCCCCTGTCACAAAGAGCTTTAATTGTGGTTGACGTAAAAATAGTACAGAATGAAAGAATAAAAATTCTTTTGAAGCTCAAATCCAGCAATATATATAAAAGATATATAATATTGGTTAGTTATTATTATTATACTATTGAAGATGATTTATATAGTATATGTTGCTTGATATGATATTGCGTATCCTATGCAACAGCCACAGGTCCGAGCATACGAAGGAGCTTGGGCACTCCTCATTCCGTCTTTGCAATTCACTGGTGCAGTTCGTGCCTCTTAGTATAATTAAAGTGAAATTATTTTATAGAGAATTTTTAAATATTAACGTAAATAAAATAAAATCTAAAGAAAGAAATTAACGCACGCGATAGGCGTATAATTTTAAACATATATATATATAAAATAAGTATATATATGTTGATTTACATATATATACTATTGTATATATATGTATATATATATATATATATATATATATATATATATATATATATATATACAAGTAGGAGGGCCCTGTTGATGAAATATGAAGGAATCAAATAGGAGATTCTAAAGGTTAAAAGTTAATAAAACTTATTAAATATAAAGTTATTTAAATAAAATCATGAGCTTTCGTTCCAATGCTGGAACCTCGTTCAGATGAAATTTATACACTAACATTAAAAAAGCAAAAGTTACTGAGTTATATAATATTTAAAGTTTGGATAATTTAATTTTGTTATAAATTTTTGTGGTGCTCAAAATATTATTTTGTATTATGTCAATGTTGTAATCACATTTTTGTTTATTGAAATTATGTTATCCCTCCTACCTTCAACCTGAACTCGATTTTCCTACATCTACTTTCAAAAAAACTTTCTTACCCTTCTCATATCATCCATAAGGCCATAAAAAAAGGCAAACAGAACCTACTACAATCCTCATATTAACCGCTCCCGTAATTCAAACTCTTTCCTCCCTCTACCTCAATTTCCTCTCAACCACATTAAAAATATCTTTCCAAAAACTCTACGTTTCACTTCCTCTGATATTCTTCCTCTTAAAAAACCCTTAAACCTCACATTCATCAACCCAGTGCCCCTAATGAACTTTCCCAATGTGTCTCCAAAATTCCATGTAAAGATTGAGAATCCCTCTACATTGGTGAAACCCACAATCTTACACGTCGACTCTATCAACACAAATATGACCTTCTACATGATAATCAAAATTCTTCCCTGACACTTCATCGCTCTACTTACAATCATTTCATTAACTTTAACCAAATGACACCTATTCTCCATGTTCAAAATTTACAAAAACGTAAACTCATCGAATCTTTTTGCATCATTAATTCAAATAATTTCAATAAACAAAAAGGTGATTACAACATTGACACAATACAAAATAATATTTTGAGCACCACAAAATTTTTTAACAAAATTAAATTATCCAAACTTTAAAATTTAAATAACTCAGTAATTTTTTGCTTTTTTAATGTTAGTGTATAAATTTCATCTGAACGAGGTTCCAGCATAGGAACGAAAGCTCATGATTTTATTTAGATAACTTTTATATTTAATAATTTTTATTAAATTTTAACCTTAGAATCTATTTGATTCCTTCATATTTCATCAATAGGGCCCTCCTACTTGTAAATATTTGTATCAGCGATCACTGCTTTAACTCCATATATATATATATACGGTGCGGTGCGGGGCGACGCAGAGTATATATATATATATATATATATATATATATATATATATATATATATATATATATATATATATATATATATATATATATATATACGGTATATATTAAAATTAAGCCTGCCTACCCTGAGAGACAAGTCACGGCACGAGCCTGATTTTTATATATATATAGCATATATAAGTATATATATATATATATGTTGTTATTAAGTTATATATATATATATATATATATATATATGTTATATATATATATGGTATAGAGCAGTATAAATATATGTTATATATATATATATATATTACAGCATCATCGAATTTAATGAAGAATATATATAAGTTATAATAGTTATATAGCATATATATATTATAGTATATATTATATGCGTATATATATATATAGATTATTATAGATCAGTTATGGATGAACAAGATGTTATTACACAGCTAAAGAAAAAACCTTTTGGGTCACTCAAGTTTGAGAATAAACTTTTGATCGTCAAGAACGGACGTCCTTGCCCATCATTGAAGGATTTAACTGCAATTGTTAGGGAGAAAAATAAATCATACACCAGGCATTTTACAATCTCTAATTATGAGAACCATAATTGGCTATGCGGAAGTCAGAGTTTACTAAAATTGTTTTGTTGGCCTTGTCTTCTCTTCTCAAAATCCGCATATACTTCTTGGGTGTCAACTGGATTTTCAAACCTAAGCGGTCTTTCTAGATCGGCTAAAGCACATGAGAACTCCGAAAGTCACCTTCAGTGTGTAATGGATTTGTACGCCTTCGGTAAAGAAAGAGTTGATGAAGGATTAGACAAAACCCTGAGAGTTAATAATAGTCTACATAATCAAAAAGTTAAAAAGAACCGTGAAATTCTCAAGCGTTTAATTGATGTTACATGTTGCTTAGCAAATCAGGAATTGCCGTTTCGAGGACATGATGAAGGGAAAACATCTTTAAATAAAGGTAACTACATAGAAACTTTGAACCTTTTAAAAATCTGGGATCCATTACTCGCGGAACATTTTCAGACTGCTACAGTATTTAGAGGGACCTCGAGTGACATTCAAAATGATTTGATTAGTACTATTAGTGAAGTTGTAAATGAGGTTATTTTCCGAGAAATAGAAGAAACTGATTTTGTAGCTATCATGTTGGATGAAACATCGGATATTAAAAGTAGATCGCAATTGTCCACGGTTCTGAGGTATGTGCACAAGGGTGATAATTCTATAAAAGAAAGATTTATCAGATTTAATGATGTCAGTGCTGACCGAACAGCCGATGGACTATTCTCTCACATTAAGAATATTGTCAACGAATATAAACTAGCCGATAAGCTCATTGCTCAAACATACGATGGCGCCGCTGTTATGTCAGGTCATGTGTCGGGCTTACAAAAGAAAGTTCTAGATGAGTACCCTAAGGCTCTACATACTCATTGTTACGCTCACGTATTAAACTTGGTTTTGGCTCAGGGCATGAATGAAATTCCTGAGTGTAACTTATTTTTCTCCACTTTAAATGGAATTGCAACATTTTCATCTCATTCTAGCAAAAGGGCCTTTGCAGTTCAGGAACATCTTAAAAAGCATATTCCATCTTTTGCTCCAACAAG
>JABUQX010104208.1:0-2500 GCA_015478945.1 Trachelipus rathkii
TGTACGCACTGAAGCAAAGCTGGTTCCCGTACCAACGTCAAAGATCTATTGAGTACAAGCGATACTTTGCTCCTTAAACCGACCCACAATCGACTATTAATCGAAATAATCACTCGAACAACTTAAAACTTTCCCGTCCCAGCAACATCCAACACAGGAATAACACCAAATGTGGGAACAATAATATACTGAAAAACTCAAACACAGCAAACATACCCTCATGATCTCATCAAAAAGACCCAAATACATCTAAGCCCTCAATTGCGCCAAACGCAATCCGCAAAGCATTCTTGGCACTTCCTTGCAAAGCACAGTCAATGAAACCTCACGACAAGCTCACCACAACAGGTATAAAATTTGTTCACTGGGCAAACAAAATTTCAAGAAATGATAAAATCAACCAACACTCAACAAACTAGAATATATCTAACCACTAAGCTGCAAACCATGTAGAAAATGATCACCAGAATGACAGCTCTAAAAAAAGCTTACCTGCATAACTTGCTCAAGGCATTTACAATAGGTTCATCAATCGAAACAATAAGCATAATCGTCACAAGTAACTTAGGGCTAGTCCCAATGTTGATAAGAACCACAATAGCACGAAATAAGTCATACTAACCAGTCCATTCCGAGCGAACCTAAAATTGTTCATTCCCCTAATCGGATGGAATGAGATGAGCCATCATCTGACATCCCCCCAAGCTGAAGACCAGGAAATAGATCCACCACGTCTGACCCCTCATCCTATCGCCCCTCTTCTCTATTATCAATCTACAATAGCAGATAACTACGCTAAACCAAAAATGCATGCTAAATCAAATAAATAAAGACATGCAACGAAACACCAATTCCTATACATTGCGCGTAGACAAAAACGATTCAAAAACTCACCAGGAAACATATCGGCACTCATAAACATTCCACAGTTCAACTAGCAGAATCTAAGCTCCTGGTATCTACAACCGTCAAAAACACACTCGCAAAAGCGCACGATCCCACATACTAACAGTACGTAGGCCAGAGAAATGCAACTATGAAAATACTAGAAGCCGTTTGATAAGTACATAGGAACTAACTTAATCCATAACACTAATCAAAATCAACGATTATCTGCCAATAAAATATAAGGAAGAATTTCAAATTAAAATCAGGAAGAAACAGCATTAACAAATATCAAACAAACATAGAAAATCAGACAGTTAAAAACATGCAACAACGGAGTATCCCAAGAGCAATCTATCCCCCCACTTTATCCACCAGTTTACAGCCGGAAGTACCTCTCACAACCAAAACAGAACCACAATGAACATAGACAGACTTACGCGTACGACACTACATACGCTCATTACTACCACAAGGAATATAAACACTGGCCGACATAACTTCGACGTGTAACTAATACAACACATATCTTCATTAACATGGCTAACAGAAAACAGAATGTCGGCCTCCACCAAACAAATCATCAATCACTTTTAATCGCACACTCGACCGCCACTTGGCACCACTACATCACACCCCCCAGTCTTCCTTAAGACAACAAATGCCATATTCCCTTGCAACAAAACTCCAATTCTGTGGATAAAACACTTGACACTCATCTCAAGCTTTACATAAATCTAGCAGACGAACATAATTTTCATCAGCAAAACCAAGAAACTGCATCATCCTTAAAAAAACAATCGCCGTTGCCGAGACTTTACACCTCAAACCAGACATCCATCCGCCATTTATTAAACAAGTACATCGTCGACTCTAAACTGCGCTCTCCAGACGTTGGCCACCACTACGTGCTAAAACTAACAACAAAAGAAACTCCAAAAAACCAAAAGAACTAAGAATCTTAAACATGAGTACACACTGTCACCACATACCACACCTAATCACGAAGAATACCTAAAACTAACGATATGACACACACACTGGACGAATGATAGCCACAACAATTCTTTACCAAAACTCAATATACTCCAACACCCCTGGCCACATTTGCTCTCTAACCCTACCCACCACAGACTCAAGCAACCTCCTCTTTCCCAAGCTATAATTAGCAAACACTCTTCCTGAACGACTTCCACCGTCCACCGAACAGCACGTCATACACCATAACAAATCACAAGACATTACCAGAAAACTACTAAAAAGAACATTGTTAAACAAACATCACATCAAAATTGCACAGATTAGCTCCCCTTCGCAAGAATAGCCAATTATCCTTGAACAAGAATCTAGCCAATCATCCTCGCATATTAATAGAGATGAGGGCTGCACCCAAAACTTTACAATATAACAAACACAGATTCAACCTTCAACCAAACACTACAAAATATATGTTCCAAATTGTAACTCAGGTCCCGAAAACACTCCATCCTCACTTTCTATCAGCTCCTTTCTATGCAACTTTAAGTCCAAGAGTAGATCTGGGAACATTCCAGCGCGCTGGGAAGATCTCTGGAGGAGGCCGGTTGCGTCGGCGGGGTAATTTGGACGAGAAAGT
>JABUQX010104208.1:5000-14430 GCA_015478945.1 Trachelipus rathkii
AAAGAATCATATCCGCTAACAACCTCTAATATAATATATAGTATATAAATATATTATATATATATAGGTATAATATATATATATATATATATATATATATATATATGATATCTATATAGATATAATGGGCAGGGGGGTGCAGGGGGGCACTTGCCCCCCTAAAACTTGCCGAAATTAAAAAAGACTGAACCTTACGATTGCTGCCAAGACACGAGAATTTTTAAGGGGTTTATTAGTAAGAAAACTGAAAAAAGAGATACATCAATTCGCATAGATAAGGAAGCACTAATTACTTAATGTTTTTACAACCTTGCAATTTTTGTTATTTTTTAATGTTGGTTTTACAAGTTTCATATTGGCTTGAGTAATTAGTTGTGTCGCTTTTTATTCAGCTAGCTTCTTTTCAGACAGTATCTCGCTGGAACTCTCGGGAATGTCAATGAGCAAATTTGGCGGCTGATAAGCTGCATAATATATATATATATAATAAGTATATATATATATATTATATATATAATAATATATATTATATATATATATATATATATATATTAATATATATATATATACTATATATATATATATATTATATATATATATATATATATATTTCAACCTTTGCCCCCCCTAAATGAAATCCTGCCTTCGCCCATGCGTATTATATATATATATAGTATATCTTTATTGATATTAAATCATAAATATTATATGTTCTATATAATATATATATATATATATTATATATATATATATATATATATATATATATAATGTGTTGAGTATCTTCTGTTGGGGGTGAAAGCATTTCTTGGTTGTTTAATTTTTTGTTTTAATTGCTAATTCTAATTGTTGGGGTATGGGTTTTATGACTTATTTTGAGAATGTGTGACGAACGCGATATTGAGCATTGATTTTTTCGCTAAGGATTTTTTATTGTTCAAGATGGCTTAGTGGTGGTGGGGGGGTATGTGAATTGTGTATTTTTTTTACTGTGCTGAAGAATATTATTTTTTTTTTTGGTGCTGGTTTCAGGGTTGTGGAGTCGATTCAAAATTTTTCCGACTCCAACTCCGACTTCGCCTTCACCCTCTTCAAAATTACCGATTCCAACTCCGACTCCACCCTTTTTGAAAATTTACCGACTCCGACTCCACCCTCTGGAAAATTTCAGACTCCTATTGAAAAGTGAAAACTTCAGGGACTAACTCCAAAAGTTTCTTTGATCAGGATCCTTCAAGGAACAATTGCTTGTAAAATATTCAAACAAAACTCGTTTAAGAACCTTACAGCCCTAAAGAGTGTTTTTTAACCGTTTCCTATAAAAAGGGAATTTAATAATTCGGGAATTTTATCTTCCATGAGCTTAGGAATAATAAAGAAACTTTTAACTTAGAGATATCTTTAAGATTTTTACAAACCTTTTTCTCGTCTAGCCAATATTAGTCTAGAGTCGTCAATGGGAAGTGTGATGGCGGAGACCGTGGTATAGTTGGGTCGGTAGATACGTTGTTTTATGTTTGTGTTTTTGGTATGTTATGTATTTAGATCTGTCCTCGGATCTACTATGGGTACTGTGGGTAGTAGATAGTTTGAATGTACTTCGATGCCAGAGTTAGATGATGTGATTCAGTAATATCAGATAATAATGAGAGGATTTTGTGGTTGATTTAGATATTCTATGACTAGTGTAATTCCAGTGTTTAGCTTGTGGGCAACGGTATAGTATATATAGTATATATAGTATAAGGTGGTTAGCGTATGTGAGTATATTAGGGGATAGTAAGTATACTATATAAATGCGTATACTGTATATGTAGAAAAGATGATATAGTTATTGATAGTGGTGAAATTTAGTTGAGGTGGTGTGTATGTTTATAGGTATATCTGTATATAATTGATAGTTAGGGTACTAGGTTTAGGATAATTGATATATATGGTGTATAGGTGATTAATGGTATCTAGATGATAAATGAGAATATTTTTATGTAGGGAATAGATGAAGAGTATGAATTAATCTAGTATAAATATGTAGTTATATATACTATATAGTATATAGTATTATTATATATATAAGTGATATATAGTAAGGTAATTATATTATAGTATAAATGACGTTGAATCTATGTATATATCTATAAGAATACTATGATGATTACTATGATGAATATACTATAATGCTATCTATCTATCTTTGTCAATGTCAGTTAAGAGAATCATCTATCTATGTATCTATCTATCTATATATCTTACAGTAATTTATATATTTATATATCTATCTGGTCTATTAGATTGAATTTTATGCCCTTATGCTATTATTCTATATGATTCTAATTATATTATTAGTGTATTATCATGATAGTATATAATAGGGTATATAGTAGTAGTGATTTAATAAGGTTAGTATTGTATATATATAGAGTGAGTGTGATTAGTTGTGAGAGGTATAGCTTAAGTTAGATGTATATAGGGTTATATAGAAGTGTTAGGATATACTATATTAATGTGGTGAATATTTAAATGATAGGTAGTATGATAATAGTAGTATTGATTAATATTATTACTATAATTAATTTATATATATATAGGTTAAGAATATATATATAATATATTTTATATATATTGGTGTTGCGCGATATAATACCGAGTGTCATAGAGTAGTTATAGTATGATGGGTATGAATTGAGTGTGTTTGATAATTGGATAAAATGGTCTCAGTTGATATAGAGTTAAGGGTATGAGATTAGGGTTTAGTTGGGTATTTAATAGGTGTCGAATAGTAGTATGTTATGTAAGGGAATGATGAGTAAGATAAAATTTGATAGGTAGATCGGATTTGGTAGGTAGACGGTATTTAATCTAGATAGATGGTGTTGTATATATATAGATACTAGTAGTGATATAGACTGAAGTGATAGTTCGATGCCTGACACTCTATGGTGCTGGCATGCTCTCGAGCTGGAGTGGAAACACGAATGTCCTGAACAGTGATTGGTATGTGATTAGCAATGTTCGTGCTGTGCTTTGTCGCAGTTCGTGGAGGGTCGTGGACGAGGGTTGAGTGTCGGATTGAGTTTTCAGAGGATATCAAGAATGTTCGATTGGTTGAGGTTCGACTATATGCTGGCCATCCACGCGTAATTTTGAAGTGATTGAAAGTCACTGTCACAGAGTCACACTTCACATTACTTTATCAGTATAAAATTTTCTAACTTCAACTCTACTATCTTTGAAGTTAAGATCACTAGTTATTGAACATTCATATTATCCCAGAAACTGCACTCTCTTCAAATTTACCCTCGCGTAGAGCTAGATAACCGAATATCGCACGGATCTACAACTGGGTGTGTTATTTGATGGTTTAAAGTGTTAGAGTGGATGTAATATTGCAATTGCTATGTTGAGCTGAGTAATTGGGTTGATTAAGTTTATTTATTTTATCGTTAAGTGTTTATGATTTGATTTTGTTGATCTTGATTTGGCTATTTTGTCAAAGCGAGTGTTTTTGTTTCATTAGTGTTCTCAATTTTCTGGTAAATTTGGGATTGAATTGTTCGCGTAAGCCATTGAGGGATTATTTTTTTGGTTTCCTGGTAATGTTTTTTTAGGATTGAAATGTTGTATGCTTTGGTGTAGAAGATGGACTTTAATTAGAAGTGAAACTAAGATGGACTTGGAAGGATTGTAGCTTTTGTTTAAGGAGTATAATCAGTGTAGAGGATCTCGATGTTCCTTCTGATTGAGTAATATGTGATAATGTTGTTTGTTTTAAGGAGTGTCTAGTGTTGTGTGGGTGTATTTTTGTTGAAGCTGTGATGTGATGATTGGGAAATTGAGTGGTCCAGGAAAGAGCGGAGCTTGAAGATAGGTGGGGGGTAGGAGTTGGCTTATGTATCGTATAGTTGAAGAACGGTGTCGAGTTGTGTTGGATGGTTATTCTGTATGAGGGTACCGGGAATGTGGATCGCATAGAAGTTGTTTCTAGATGGAAGATAGTGTCGAAGTCTATAGACATATAGTTATAGTAGATATAGATGTAAGGTGATACGGTAGGTGAGTGGTATAGGGTATGGGGTATGAATGTTGATTGGTATTAGTGTCGATATAGATGTTACATATTTAAATATATAGTATATATATATATTTTATATATATATTTTTTATAGTATTAATATATATATATATATATATAATATATATATTATATTATATATATAATATTTTGTGGGGGGTTGGTTAAGCCTATGCGGGGGTGAAGTGTGCATGTGACCCAGCCAATATTAAGTTGTTTATAGGTGGTGAAGAGAATTGGCGTAAAGGGATAAGGTCTGGCAATTATATCATGTGGGTAGCGATGGAAAGTGGATGGAGGAAGCATAAAATTTAATCATTTTTTGGTTATGTTTTTTATTGATTTTTACTTTCTGGATTATACGATGAGTAGCTGGCAATATTGGTTGGTGATTAGTACATGAGTACTTGGTCACTGTTCAAGAGGTGTTGTTTGTGATTTGTGGAGTAACTAGGCCATGTTTGGATGTTTTTCTTTGTCTAGTCTTAAAAATGTAAAGTTTATTTAATATAAATATAAAGTTTCTTATGAAGAGTTTTCTAATATTTGATGATATGGGGAACATATTATATTCGTATTTGGTAAACGTTTCCATTTCTCTCACGCTTTCTTTCATTCATTACTTCAAGCCTTGCTGACTGAATTATGGAGATGGGGAATGCGAATTCTGCATGCGAGTCTTCACATGATTGGTAGGATCATTATGGAGAATATTGATTAGGTGTTTGAAGGTTGGTGCAGGCTATGTGGAACCAGAGTTGATAAGTGTTGCATGATTCTGAGATTTGTCTTCGAATGCATGATCATATTATATTTGGGCAGATATATTGCTTGGACTGGATTTAATTCTATAGCTCACGGTATAGTGTTGAGGCGCGCGCACTTTCGCCTTGCCGCACTTAATTCAAAATAAGATGTATGATTGTATTCGTTCTCTCTAAAAGTCCCAAGCGTATGCTGTTTGCGATAACCCAAGAATCGATGCCTCCTGCAGAGGCGAGGAGGGCTGCTTGACTCATTTGAAATTTGGTCGAATTTTCGTCGCCCGGTCTTACTTGAAGTTCTTATATCTGTAGTTCGAGTTCCGGGGGTGTTTACTTCAGAGTTGAATCTGTAGTCTGACTTTCATAAGCTGGCATACATGGAGACACCAATATAATTATAGTTTATTTATATATATATATTATATACAGGTATAGTATACTATAGTATATTATGATATAATTAATTAATTATATATACTCTAGTGAATATATATATATCTATATATAACTAATATATATTATAATATATAGCTATAATATAACTATATATATACTAAATTTCACTTGGTCTTAAATGATTATTTTTTTGTTTATAATTTTAGATTTAATAGTAATTTTCTGTGAAAATCTTAAAAGCGGTAATGTATACCTATTCTTATGTTTAATGTTATGAACTTGAAACATATCAACAATCGTCACAAAGGGAAACTCCTAAAGAAATAAAAGGAGGGGAGAGTGTGATTAGTAAGAAGAATGTTTTTGTCGTTTAAGCATGTGTGGATATATAAGTTCCACTTCAGAAATCAAGTTCTCGTTATCGATTATAATATATCAATACTATATATAAATATTAACCCCACTAAATACTATAACCTAGATCCTTAAACCATCAAAAACTAATATATATATATACTTATCACTAATATATATCACTGTGATATATATATACTATATATATATAGATTTACATAGTATGGAATAGTTATATAGGTATAGATTATACGGATACTATAATATATATAGTAGTATTTATATATATATATATAATCATATAATATCTAGGTGGTGGGAAGGCGCACGAATGCTATTATACTAGAGAGAAGATACTATACTACTATTATATATATATATATATATATATATATATAGTTTATATATTATATATCATATATTATATATATATATAATATATAATGGTGACCTTGTAGCAATGAATTCTGAAACAATGACATCTATATCATTAAAGAGCATTATCACAAGTGGTACTTTGAAAGGCTTTTCTTCTTTAAAGGTCAGAGGTATGTCTAAAAAAAAAAAAATAAAAAAAGACCAAATTGCATAAAAATATTAAAAAGACAATTTCTAATTAAAGACATTGAATACGTATTATTTAAGGATATTAACCTTAAATGGAGACAATAAGTTTGATTAATTGGAATAGAAATATGCATAGCAATACATGTGAGCGGGGGAAAAACACATCCCCGACCAACAGGAGAAAAATTTTTAGAACGGCCGTCCTACTGTATCCACGAGCCGGCTAAATAGGTCGGATAGAATAGCCAATAAAAACCGCTTTCAAAGCAGGGATGTTTGAATGACAATACAACAATGGGATACAGATTGAAAAAAAATCAATCGATTTAATAAATTTTGGAGCAACACTAGGAAAGAGTTTTAATAAAAAAATCATGATTTTTTTTTTTTTTTTTTTTTTTTTTGATTTATTAGTCATTTTTTTTCTAATTACTTACTTGTGATTATTTTATTAAATGATATATTTTAATGCATCATAACAAACCTTACATACTATGGTTATAAATCTTTCAATTACTAGTGATAACATAAAATTTACAATCAGCATTGAATATAAAATATACAATATATATAATTATATATATACTATTGTATAATAAATATATATATACTATATCTAAGTCTATAAACTAACTACTATACTATTATAATATAGTATATATATATATACTATATATTATGATAAAAACACAAGATTATTATAGTCCCGCTAGAAATTCTGGTCAAAAACAAAAGAGAGGTCAATGTTTTAGGAAGATAAAAGCTAGAAATATTTTGAAGAATTATCAATTATCAATTTTAGTAGTCGTGCTGCTGCTATGAAAGCAACCTTAAAAAATCGTTTGTTAAAGATATTTTTTTTGTGTATACAGAGATAATCGCTCGTTAAATCTTAGTCAGGGTAACAGATTTTATAGAATTTTCTAGTATCCGAAAAATGGAATGAGTTTCATGAGGAAAATCAAATTGTTACAAAGATATCCCTTTATATACGTCTTTGGACTGGAGCATGTGGGAAAGTTTGATAAGAGTGGTAAAAGATTGTCTGGTGAAAACCATCAGACGGTCCTCCATCGAATATTTTCAATTTCTGCAATTTATGTCTGCATATATCGCTGATGCATATAATTTCGCGTCCTTGACTATACGTCAAGCGCAAATGATCATTAAATTGAAATACCACTTCCTTAAAGACTTCCTGAAAACCGTTGCAAAACCGCCATGGTTTACCGGGAGAATGGATAGAATAAGTCAGTTCTGGATTCTTCGTGGATCCGAGAGAGCTTATGAAATCTCTATAAAATATTATACGAGAATTTGAAAGAATTTATCGTACCGATGGGTACACCAAGAATAATATGATCTTGAGTCTAGAGAAGAGATTGGTAGAGTATCTATACAAACGAAATGGTGAGCTTAAATTTAATACAAAAAAAATGAATGTAGTTATTAGATCCTAGAGATCAGTAAAGGAGCGTCCTTAATGGCAAATGGGATAAGTCGAGGATCTATAGTTCGAGAGATGCAAACAAAGTTCAGATCTGTTCATGTCAGAACTCCAAGGAGAGCGATCAATTTATCCTGATGAGTATTATATCCTTTAGACTTTCTTTTGACTCAGTGGATAACGTCAAATTCGACGACGCCCCAGTCCTCAAGCACTTCTAATCTATCGTGGAGCCTGGAGGAGTTAAATTCCCCCTTCTTCGTCTGTGATGGATGCTGGATGGACGCTTCCAACACCTGTGAATAGTCGACCTGTGGGAGGGCGGCGAGCCGCTACGGAAACATTTTCTTGTTTTATGATTCTTCCGAAAGAAATCGATAGATAATCGATATCTTCTATAGTCAGCCTATATTTTCTATATGTAAATATGCTGGTATCTGCCCTAAAGAGGCCAGACGCCATCCCCCCCGGGGAAGATAATAAAATTATTACTAGTCGCTAGAAATTCTGGCAACAAAAGGAGGTCAAATGTTCATGGAGGGTTAAAAGCGTAGATTCACTTGCGAGGTTGCATTAAATTTTCATTATCATTTTGTGTAGTGTGCTATGAAAGAACCTTTAAAAATCGTTTGTTAAAATACATAGTTAAAAGTTTAAATAGTCATAGATATTCACGGAGGTCTTGTGTTGGTCGTTAAGCATTGTTATATCGTAAAAGGTTATAATCGTTAACCCTATCGTGATTAGATATTCTAACTAGTGCAAACGACTAACACTCGTACTTAACTTTGTGAATATTCAAGATATAGATAGTTGAGAGAATAGTCACTTATTTCATTTACTTTTGACATATTCCTCTTGCAATTTACGCAACTAATATCTTGGGGGCAAGCAAAACGGCTTTCAAATAGTCGTTATCAAGATGTGCAGAAGACACAAATTTTCTCATCAGCTTTCATACACGTAACATCGAATTAGGCAAATATCGCTGCCTTAGATCCAGGAATAAACCTCTAAAATAGCTTTATTTTGCATGTTTTGCATTCTTAACACGTTTTTACTAGCTACTCATTGCAAATGCACACGGCAAATAATAAAATACAAAACGATCGTTGATCGTTTTAATAATATATATATATATTAATATATATATATAGTATATAATATATATATATATAATATATATATTATATATATCTATTATTATATAATATATATATATATATTATAAGTGAGGTCAGAGTTTATAATTAAGGTATATATATTATACATATAATTAATATATTATTTAAAAATATCTTCTTCTAAATATTTATTTTTAGTATATATATATATATTATAATATATATATATATATCTATATATATATATTATATATATATATTATATATATATTATATATATAGTTATATATATATATATATGATATTATGTATATATATATATATATATTATACAAATATACATAAGAATTTAATTCTGTGGAGCTGATTTTCATTTACTCCACTAAATAATGGATTATATTTATTCAACTAAGTATTGATTACCCTCATAAGGATTATTTACCTATTTTTCTTACGATTAAAGTACAGTTAAAATCACTATCTCCTACGATCTTTGGAAAAATACATGAACTCAAAAAATATGACAATAATACATCTAATATTCCACTTTATTTACATAAAAAATTCAAAAATACAATCTTTTTGTTTTAAAGTCGTATATTTTTTTGTTCTCAAATTTGTGAGTTTTTTGTCTAAGGTTTATTTAAAAAAAAAAAAGGAAAATAGATTGTGATTAATATAAATTGATTCATTTTTTATTTAAATTGGC
>JABUQX010104209.1:0-25000 GCA_015478945.1 Trachelipus rathkii
TTAATATAAATAAATATATAATTAAATAATAAATTATAAATATTAATTAAATAATAATAATATAAAATATAACTATTAATAATATAATAAAAATATAATAATAAATAATAAATAATTATATATAAGAGAAAGATTTTAATATTAGAATATTTTGTTTTATGAATCATATTAAGAGTATGGAAAATCATTCATTTCTATTTTAACTATATTCAATCTACACACATCACATTATAATATTTATTATTCATTTAATTAATTATAATTATTATTGAAATATACTATAATAATAATATATATAAGATAATATAAATTAAATTAATAATTAAATAATAATTATAATATATAAATAACATATAATTAATACAATAATAAAATAATTATAATTAAAAATAATAATTATAATAATTAAGGTATATGTAAAGATATGATGTAATCTAATACGTATAAGCTTCTAGAAAGTACTGAACATGGAATCCAGCTCCTCACACTGACGCTAATCGTTAGTTATCTTTATCTCAAAAGTATCCGTATATGTATAGGGATTATTCAAAAAAAATTCATGTTTATGACGTCACGAATTTAAAAGGTGACTGGATACTCAATAGGAGTGACTCCGCGAGTTTGATGGATATTTTAGAAACTCTAACAAACTATCATCGATCCATATCTTCAAAAACTACAATAAGCTACAGGGAAAAGGTAATAATGACATGGAGATCGGACGATCACTCGTATATAATGTTTACCTGTTGACGCGTGGTAGATATTCGGTATAAAAAAAACATACTTATAAAAAAGAGCTATTATGTCTGTTGGATCTCTATCAAAAATAAACCTACAAATCAAGACAAGAGGCGAGCATAGAGTGAATAACATTTTTTATGAAGAAAATCTCTGGTGTAATAATTCTATTAGGTTTATGGAGATAAAATGATACAAAAAAATAAAAATATATTTCACGTATATAGAGAGTCTAATATACTTACAAACTACACACCTACTTATGTATGCAGAGCCCCTATTTCTATTAATATTAGGGACCGCAGGTGGGACATAGGTTGACTCAAAATCAGTATTAATTAGTCCTTGTCCACCGATAATTAACAGAGCACATTCAAGCTACTATATGAACGAGGGACCAGACAGGATTTTACATACTATTTTGATTAATAACTATATTTAAGAAGTAAACAATATATAGTGAGCATATACTGAAAACAAAGAATATAAGAGAATAATATTATTAGGAAACGAGTAATGTGTATGAAAGATTTATAGTGAATAGTTAGGTAAACGATTTATAAATGAAAGAATTAACCTAACTCCCTTATCTATACATTACTAAAAATTTCATCTAAGTAAATACGTAATATTATTAGTCACGATATCAAGATTATTAGAGATACCCAAATCTAGTATTGATAAATGATAAAGTAGGATTGATAATAAGTGTTAATTTACATAATATAACTATACGGAAGAATAGTAAGGAGTATAGGCTCGCTGGGAGCACGGAACGGGGTAATACACACAGGGGGACGTATTTCCAATACCCAGGCGCGTAAGGCGCGAATAGAGAGGGGTGGATGAGAATATCCGATGGAGGTGACACGCTCGCTATGTTAACACAACACCTACCTAAATACCAAAGAGCGGGGGTTCCGAGACCCCCGCCCATTCGGAGGGAGTGTGGTAAATCGTTAAATACCCTTACCGTACCGTAGAACTCCCGGAAGGCCGCAGAGTACCTTTAAGCAGTCACAGCACAAGCCAACCTTGGTGCCAGTGAGCGTTCAATTACCCATGATGAGGTATACTTTAGTTAAATAAAATAAAAAAAAAAATAAGTTTATAATTTTTTTTTATTATAATACGTAACGAGTAAATACCAATAAAGTAAAGTTTTTAGACTTATCTCTCTAAATTACAATTATATAAATTTAAACTTAATTAATATAATTATTTAATTAAAATAATAATTTTATTTTTATTTATTTTTTTTTTTACAAATTTATCCTATCTAAAAATTTTACCAGATATCCAAAAATGTATTCCTTTTTCGCTGTAGCTATTTTAGTTTTTGAGATATATATATATATATTATATAATATATATATATATATATATATATTATATATATATATATAATTAATATATATATATATATATATATAGATTAATATATATTATTAAAATAGACAAAATAATTCACAAAGTTCGAGTTAAACTTAATATTAATTATGAGTTTATTTACTCTAAAAGTTAATAAACAATGAAGTTATTTTTCTACCAAAATTATATGTGTAGTTTTTAACGGAGAGAAATGTAAGACTGAAAAAAGAGTATATTAAGCCCCATAAGTAGTTTAATAAATTAAAGCAATTAAAAGCCGTAAGGAAAAGTCGTCAAATATAGCTCGGAGTAAAGAGAGAGTATCCCTTCATGGGGCTATTTGGGTACTACTGCCCTTATTAAAGTAAATATAAGCTTTAAGGGTCGAATAAAAAACATATTGTTTTTATTAGCTAAAAATTTTTTTTTAAAGTAATGTATATATCCTTCTTATGTGGTTTTCTTTATAAACATTATTTACCGCACTAAAAAATTAGAGGAAACACCGTTTAAAGCTATGAAATAAACACCATGCGATATATAGGTAAATAACGTGTAATACCCTGTAGTCTATTGTAAATATTGGAGAAATGAGATACAAAGTGGTGTAATCAATTTTTGGTGTAAGACTTAAACCAAGATTTTTTACCATACACACTACAACTATAAATCAGAATATAATTTATATGACAATTTCAGCACATCAGGATATAATATTGCGTTTGTCGAGGCTCTACCGCGTTTGAGGTTCCGCGCCGGGGCGTGCTACTGCGGGTAGAGCGGGACACTCTATCTGACGATTTTATGCTCACTGGTCACTATTTCATTGTTGAATCCTTTTAAGAAAGTTTGAAAACCTAGTGAGATTTATCATCTTTATACTTATATATAATCGTCTACCCATCAATGCTTTTTTCTTCTTTTTTCAGTAGAAACCCCTGAGGAGGGGTTCTTCAGATTCCTTTAAGAGTACTGAAACTAATGTATATTCACAATTGTCTACGTATATATATTAAATCCTATATAAGAAGGATTATACCCAACTATATATATGGTACCATTATATACAGTAACATATGTTTACTAACTATATCGTACATTCACTATATATATAGCACACGGTCACTAATAGCACACCGGAGTATAAGGTACCTATCAGAAGACACGGTACAAATTCTATGGCGCCATCATTCGCGTCTCTTGAATTAGTCCGCTAGTCCGTAAGTCCGTCTTCCCTTGAATGCGCGAGACTACTACAACGTAATTTTTTTTTCTTATCTGGTGCTGTGACATGCCAGGCACGTGTCCGTGTAGTCTCGCGTCAGCTTCACATACACGCTACAAGAGTGCACTTTTGTCTCTACAGATACGGAGCATCCAAAAATCTAATTCCACGGCTCCTTCAATTAATTCCGCCACATTCATTGTGTGTGTATCAATAAACTTAATCAGAATAATATATGTCTATACTTATCTAAGAAATTCTTATTGGTTATAAACACAAAGAATATATTTTTCCATTTATTTGAAGTAATATAAACTAATTAAGAGCGTTTATTTAGTCCTAGGACTTTATTTTTTGACACCTTAATAATTAACCTTCCAAAAATAATCTACTTAGATCCCACATATAGTCGCCGCTTGATAAGAGAGTCCATATCATGAGTCACTATCCAGAGAGAGCATTCAACAGTGCGAGCATATCTTTCACAAGCTACCTAACCGGCATATTATTACCGAAATCCGTCATCACTCTATAATTATATTAATCATACAATTAATATTATTAGTAAACCTAATTTCACGTCAATCTCTTCTATAATAACTAGGCAATATCTAAAACAATTCTGTGTAAAACCCAAATATTTATTCATAATACCCTTCATTAAAGTCGCATTTTTAAGGTTTTGGGGGAGTATGTAGGATCCCTCTCACCACCCTACCACTACCTGTGAGATGGTATAGACTGAGGCCATTGAAAACATCGAGTACTATCTAACGAATGTTCAAGTCCTATTAATAAAGAAACCTACTAATATAATATTATATAAACATGCCAATATTATGAAGAGAGAATACGATATTAGTCTCTAAAACCTATTATACCGTTTTGACTAGAGGTATGACTTATATTAAGTTCAATATAATTGTTTTACTCACAGTCATGTAGTCATTACGCGACCATACCTAATGAAGCTCTACGTATCGCGGCCCATACATAATTTTAAACATTCAGGAACTCACTTTAATTTCTAATTATTTACTTTCACTTCTAATCACGCTCACACAATTATTTATATAAGTTCTCATTCTAATACCATTTTATCTAAGGTTTTGGGGGCATGGAATCTATTATACCCTCACCCCTGGACGTATCTGAGGTTTTAGTAAATAATATTGGTAACAATATTATATAATATATATATAACGATCTTGATGCCACATATAAAGAAGGCATGCCTAAATTAAAGAAGGATAATATACGATATGTCTCTATACTATATCATTACTGTTGCTTAGGGTATATATAAGCTTTGGGTATCCTCAATATTATCATTTATATACATTTGATATACAATTAAAATGTACCTCCTTATATATCACCTCTGGTGGCCTATGGGACTCTGGAGTTCGAGGGTAAATGATATAACCACGGAATTCTTAAATTTTAGAGGGACGTTTGACGTCTTGAGTTTGAATAGACTAGCCGTCCAATGAATAATGTTTAGGACAGGGGATTATCTTTACTGTACCCCCGAGTATAAAACTGACATGTTATTATGATATTAGCGTTCCTAAAAAACCACTAATACTGTATTACATATATATATATATATATATAAAATTAAATATATATTTGGGTCTCTGTACGACGCGCAGCGAGTCACTAGCAGCTTATTACGATATATAGCTATTCTACGACTCGGCATTGAGTATCCACTATATATATATATATATATTATATATATAATATATATATATATATATATATTATATATATATATTATATATACTATATATAATATATATTCACTATTTGGTTTACAGCAGTACTGATTAACAATATATATATATTATAATATATATATATACTAACCCATAAATTATCACACTATTATGTATCAATATATAATAGTATATATATACCCTGTAGCTATCGATGAATAAGAAATCATTAATAGGGTGCATTTAAGTAAAAAGTAGAGGGGTAGGGTTATTAAAACTCACATATCAAAACTAATACCTAAATTGAGTAATAGGTAAGATTCAAAATTCCAATCATATAAACCCACGTGGTAAATTCAGAATTCACCTAATCATCGATTTATATTTAATATATTATGACTAAATCGATTAACTCATATAATATCTAGGTGTATAATTATAATTCCTTGACATAGATATAAACCTATTATATAGTAATAGATAGTAATTTAAGATAAAAGGGGGTCGGTACTAATACTCACATGGTAGGAAAGTGCCACGAATCCACAGTAATATATAACACGGAATCGACTCCCTATAATACTATTATACAGGTGAGTTAGACACCTGAACTCGGAAGCATATCACCGAGAGAGATGTATAATTATAGGATATTAATATACCACATGTACTAAAAAAGACTAGAGCTGTGACGTCACTTTCTATAGTACTGATAGTATCAGGTTATCCTAAAATCTGATTGAATACTACTTACTACAGTAGTGAGCGTTAATTATTAACTATGAGTGTTAATAGTAGTTATAGTGAGGTAGGTAGCTCCTACCAGATAATATGATACAAATATTTTCTGAGAGTACTATCACTTTTTTTATATAAAATAAATATTATAAATATTGTAAACTTAATTAAATTATTTAAAATATTTATTATAATGAATTTTAATTAAAAAAAAAAGAAACTAATTTATAAAAAAAAAAAAAATAAAAAAAAAAAAAATAAAAAAATAAATAAACTACTTTAGTAATTAAACAGGCTATTATAAATAATTATAATAATTATTAATTTGTGAAAATTATTATAGTCACACTCCTTACCTATATATATTCCATAGAGTGGAATTTATCTTTGTTATGCTAGGCAGTACGTATAAGAAATTTAATTATCGCCTATGTATTATATAATTATAAGTTCACAGGACTACCCAGGAAGACTCGAGACGCCGTAGCACTGACGCAAGCGCAGAGAGGAGACTCAGACAAAGCGAATCGGAGCTCCTTATCATCCATTGGATTCATATATCTATAATAGTTTTGAGAAGATAATATGAAACCTTTACTATATGGGTGGTACACATGAGAGATGGATCATAATATTTTAAGAAAAGGGTAGGCTAGATAATGATATTTAGAGTGAGGACCTTAAAATTAATAAGACAAAATTAGGACTAGCTATTGAGATAATGAGACTAAACACCAGCTACTCCTCTCTCCTATAAGATAGAATACTATCTTATCCCACCTTACAGACATATAGGCAGAAATTTGTTATTAGATAACTTATTGTTCATTAAAAGATATATAATCACCTCTCCCTAGTTCTGCTTGAGCTGTAGGGCGAATAATATTATTATGTATTGGTTTGGGATTAATTATATTGAAGGTGAGCAAAGAGGCCATTTATTTCACTGTCGCCAATGTGGTGAGTGCAATTAATAGTGTAGTTGAATTTAATTTTATGTGATTACTCATTTGAGTCCATTTGAAGACGACATTGAGGAGGAAGTATAAAATCTCAGATTTTGTTATAAATAATTATAACATTATTAATTTTTCCATATATAAATATTAATTATAAATAAATTTTTTGTAAGATAATATACTATATATAGTTATATGTAGATAGTTTAAAAATCATTTTATGTGAAGTTCGAGGCACATTTCATTAGCTAGTAGATACTGTCAAGGTAGAGCAAAGCGGGAGACAGTTTTGAGACAGTGCGTAACTTAGCCGATAGCGGAGGTTTTAGATAAGTCTGAATATAAGTGCGGAGGCGAACGGCGCGCTAGCGGACATAACCTTTTCTCGAGGTGACACGAGGAGTTGTTGATTGCTGCTCACCGTTATAAGAGCGAGGAAGAAGCTACGCCTGTACAGCAGTGTTTATAAACTGGGTAGTTTATCGAGTGTGTAGAGGTCCATTGAGCTTCTGTAGGTTATATTATATAATTATATATTTATATTTATATTATTATACATTACATTATATAATTATATATTTAATGTAATGTGAAGTTTAAATATATTATAAATATATATTATTATTAAGAAGATTTAATTATAGTCTAAATTATTCTAGAAGGGAGAACATTTGATTTTAGAAAGTTAGCTTTAGATTCCTGTTATGCATCTTTTTCTCATTTTTTAAAAAATCTTTTAGGCCCATTATTCCACTGGTAAAGTGGCAGCAAGCTTGACTTCAACTACAATAGATATAGAAACGGAGCACAAACCAGTCGTGTTAGATGATATTAATTTGATGTTGATTAATTCAGTACTAATATTATTATTATTTAATATTATTTATTTATTTATTTAATTACTAAAAATTATATTATAATTGGAAAAAATTAAAATAAATATATTTAATTAAATAAATATATTAAATTAGACGCTAAAATAATCACGATAAGAGTTACATGATATAATAATGTAAACGAATTAAATCGAGATCAATTTAATAAGTTAAAACAATATTTGAACTTGTATTAACCCAACTCGTGACTATTATATAAACAAAGTCACCATAATATATAATTATACATACGTTTAACAGTGTGACCTAAATATATACAGCCCACGTACGTCTGTATAAACTAACATAGTTAGTGCGTGTGTAATAAGGCTAAGATATAATCATAATATAATATATATATATATATAAGAATTTATATTTAGATGTTGATGATAGGAGTCATACAAATATAATTTTTATATAATCGAAATTATAATTTGATGTATTTGGATCATACAAATATAATATTTTACATGTATTTGTTATTTATTTAATTAATATATATATTATTTATAAATAAAATATAATATATATATATATATAAATATATATATAATTAATATATATATATTATATATAATATATATTATATATAATATATATTATATATTATATTATATATATATATATAATATATATATGTATAATAATAATATATATATATATATATATATATATTAATAGCAATTAGCTACCCAATTATAATTACTATTTACAAGAGGTACGCCAATCATGCTTAACTTATATACGCTCTAAACACCTACCTGAGAATAGAGTTATCGCTGATTGGATGTAACGATGAAATTTATTACAGCACCTAACATTGCTTAATGATTATATAGTATATAATATATATATATATTGAAATAATTAGTTATATTGATATAATATACTATATAATTAAATGTATAGTATCTATTTTTTATAGTACTATATATATATTATTTGATTTGTATTTTAGATTGTTATCTAACAAATATAATACCGATTTTCCAATAACAACAATTTAAGTTAGATTATATCACCACGAAAGACAATATTACCGCTACTCGTCAGTACGACGGAGAATTCGAGGCATGCGACAAGTTGCGATGTGACACCAGGAATGGAGCTAAGATGTAGCAAAGGAATGCAAGGAGCGATGGCAGAGAAAGGTCGAGGTGCCATACGAGCGATGATACGAGAGAGTGCAAGAACAATTGAGGGGAGGTAAGTAACTGTGGAGCAATAGTAACGAGAAACATAATTTGTGTGATATATTCGAGGCTAAGTATATGGTATAGATCCATGATGTGCGAGAGTGTTAGAAGTAAGGAGCCGCGGCTGGAATCGGAGTCGGAGTTAGAGCATCTATACATATTCATAAAATGAAGCAGAAACCCCGTGTGTGGAACGGGGCCCTTCTCTTTCACCCTTTTGAGGTATAAGACCCTAGGCGCTGCAGGCTCTGCGAGCACACAGAATATGAAAGCCACAAAAACTTGAGAGAGATTTTCATGACTGTGGCACAATTATTTTGAAGTTATACACTAATATTGACACTCTACCACATGAACAGCATATTGCTCATATATCAATATCTATATGTAGAAACTGAACCACCGAGGCGAAGAATAGTGTGGAGAGTAAGATCACGCAATATTCAAAATACCTGGCCTAATAAAATAAAATATAATATATAAATGAAAGAATCGTATCGAGACTCTAATCATATAAACGAGAGAGAAAGGAATATAGCATTCGCATTACCTGTATATACTGGCTTTTCATTTTGGCTCCTGGCGATTATGTCTCTAATTATTATTCGAATGTTATTTTATATCTCTTCTTATGGAGATAAGGTAATAATATACCAGCACTTAAGGTTCTAATAATCATTAAAATAATAGGGCCTCTAGTTCACTTATATATGACAACATAATGATATCGCATAACACATAAAGATCATATCAGGACTATTCTAGGGTTACAATATGTACCAATTAGTTTATGATTGAAAATTATAAAAATACTAATATTAATTAAAATATACTAATTATAGATATATATATATATATATATATTAATATTATATTAATATATTAATATATATATATATAATATAATTAATATATAGTTATATATATATATAATATATATTCATTCAAAATTTCCCATTCATGTAGTAGATCCATTAAGTGAGATCTAGCTTCCCTCCGCCTACTGATCTATGCTAAATTACCTAATTATCATCTATTCTCAGTGGCATGCCACACACCTGAGCTCTATTCAGTATCTTAATCAGTTCATCACACAAATTCCGTATATCATACTTCAGATGATCCCTCCCCACACATATATATATTATATAACACGCATCCTTCATTTAATTAAACATATGTATCCTGTACCATATCTTACAGCTGATTATCGTTGGAGTACACTATTCTTCAATTTAATTTATATTCGATCCTCTAACTCTCGTCTTTATTACTTCACTTCCTTCTTCTATCACCTTCAAGTGTCTACTCATACCCTAGATCACTCACATACAAAAATACCCTCATATCTGCACCGCTCAACTCAATCTCCTCATTTTTGCCCAACATTCGTATACTGAAGCCAATATGTATTTAGCAAAGGTTTTAATCATGACATTTAGACCTATATATTATTATTTTTAGATACTCTGATTGGTAATATTTAGAGATTTTTTTCAACCTATATCAGTAATCGGGTATATAGGTGATTCCCTAATACTTATTTTTATTGCTTGAGAATCACTACTCTTCATTTCTTACATATCATTAGTACTCCTTCTCTACCAATTTCACACCTCCACCTTCCAATCTCACAACCTACAAATGCTACTTAATATATTTACTAATCTATCACCTGACGCAATAATTACAATATTCTCCAACATATTTTATATATATATTATATATAATTTCTTCTCTTTTCTCTGACTTTATTATTTACATTATACTTCTGTATTACTTCTCTTAGGTATCTATATAATTTTTATCCGATACTTTTCTCTCATTTGGGTAGATATCTCAAATATCTTAAGTATACTATATATAATACTATATCTCATTATGACTAAGTGATCTAAGAGATTCTACCCCTCTTCTGTTATATTATGGCCTAGCTGATACATCATATTAGAGCATATCAGTCACAGAGTATTAGATCCTCCATTTATTCTTCCTGACCTATAATTATCTTTTCAAGATTTTAACTTGCTCTTCCCTAACCATTCAAATGAGCTGTTAGCAAAATCAGGCAAAAAAGTGTGTTAGAACTCAAAGCATACAAACTCAATCTCTGAAAAAAAAAAAATTTAAAAAATATAACAAAACAAAAAAAATCAAAAAATAATTTTTTATAAATAAAATCTCCACACAGCCTAAAAGTCAGCTCGCACAATTATTAACTCTCCAAACCTTTTTTACGAATCGCTATACTTTGACACCCTCTTGGATCCTCACATTATATAGTCATATCTAGTATATTGAGTCAGAGAGATATACTTGCCTTTGACTGAATAGCTCCTTACATCGCCATTTATTACTCTCAATATTTCTATTGTAGTCAGTGAAATACGACCTCCTTGTATAGTTTCGCCGGACTCGTAATGTACTCTCATATGATTCTCTTAACCATTACATTTATTCTCTTGTACTATTACTCTGATAAAAGCTTTTTACCCCAGGTCTTATAATAATATGCCACATCATGCCCTCTACTATTTAATATATACCATTCTATCTATAGTTTTTCTATTAATGAAGAGTTTTCACAAAAAAATATATGTGTCCTGTTTTGTGGCTTTATCCTACCGGATTACTGAAACCATACTGTCTAGTCACTCCTATACTGTTTACTTATTAATAACATTGAGTTATTTCTTATAGTCACCGTTCAGCTTAACTCTAATCACACTTACTTTCATAGATTTATTATATGGTCCACACTATTTAGCTAAGGGTTAAATTTCCTCTACTATGATATCAATTCCACATTTCCTTCGATCACATACTTATCTTATAATATATTATATGAGGCATAATATTTATAGCTTATATATCTCCCACTTATATACCGAACGGTCATCTCCATCTTAGACTCACACATTTTATCATTTACAATCTAAGTTTTCGTGAATCCATTCATTTTAACCCTCCACCTACTCTCTGTACTTAATACATGAGCTCCGCACTTCACAAGTATCATTACAGTTCCAGGGTACTCTTTCACCTCACTCTCTTTAGCGTTATATATATTGATTGCTGCTCTATACTGACCTCCTCTTTTAATTTGTTATTTATTCTATTCCATCTCCCTCGCAACTCAAGTCTCTTCTCGCTCTCTTCGTTTCACAAATTTACACTCTCTATAAAAGTCCTTCTTATCCACCATCACCCACCCAACATATCAAACAATCCTTACGCGAATAGATAAAACAAACTTCTTTGAGAGTCACTTATCTCACATCATTTCACACACACCTTTATCCATATCATATCACTGTTCCTGCGCGCACACATCCATATATACGTTCTTTTTCCGCACACTTATTCATTATTATAAAACGTGTTCTTCAAAGACTCCTTTCCTCCTTGACTCTAACCACTTCTGTGCAAAGACACTAGCCCATATTTGCCGCAAAAAAATAATTATTTATCGAGCGCGTAAGTACGTAAATGAGTATCTCTGTCCGCACTACACATCTACCGTAAAACAAACTTCTTCGGCTTACTTATATCCTTTGTGATAGCAAAATGGATCGTGTCTATTTCTAACTACCACACTAAAAATTTACTTCAATGTAATATTTGCTCTGGCCATTGATAATACATCAAAAGACAATAAAACACAAAGAAATTCCACAAAAAACTATAAAAGTTTTAAAAAATCAGGCCCTTAAATAAAACTTCCGGATGTGTATCCTATACAGATTTATAATTTACTATTCTATAAACATCAAAATAACCTAGTAATATAAAATATAAAACGATCAGTCTGAGATAGTATATAGTTAGCGGTTCTATGTTCCCTTGCTCTATTTTACTTCACTTCTTAATAAATAGTGAATAGCCATTCGTATTAGCACACTGAGTGGCAAGCCTCTAAATCGGGGCCGTTTTTTCTGGTATACTAGATGTCTGAACGAGCCGCGTAAATGAGTAATAAACCGCACTTGCTATCTCTATTCCCAGGAGCTCCACTTCATTCTTGCTTGCTACTGCGCCATTTTCCATAACCAACTTATGAAGTGATCTAAGTATCTATAAAGAGATATGCGTACACAGCCTAAACTATTCAATATTCTCTATCATCGCATACTCTGAGGTGATACATGTCACACCAAATATTATATATCACCAACTAACTTTTTTTCTTTGATAGCTATCGTCAATCTTCTCTTATTAATCTATTATTCAGTTTGTCTTCGTAAGTTATATTTATTATGGTAATCTAAGCCGTATATATGACGAGGCGAAAACATAGAACATATGAGGGAGAGTAATCTCTCAAAACAATTTACCCATTACATATGTGAGTACTAAAAGTATACGCTAGTTAGATAAACATTCTCACTAGATTTCAAAGAGCAGTCCAAAGATCTATTAGCTCTTGGATGTGCGCGCTTTATATCATTCTTATGAACTCTCTTCATTTTTCCTCTTTCTGACGATAGTTCTTAGTTATATTAAATTCTCTCTTTATCACTCCAGACTCTTATTTTTTTCCTATGCTGTATCTTTCCTTTCCTCACTCTCTAAAGTTTCATAAAACACAATTACCTTTTAATCTATAAATCTTAACACGTCTACTAAACCTACTCATTAGTGCGAGCTTTGAGTTCCTAAAAATATCGTTGAGACATACGGTGTTCAAATTAATGATTGAAAACTAACTCTACACTCTTATCAGCGAAAATCTATTAGTTACCTATTTCATCCTTTTTAATTCCACGCTTCTGATATGTTTTAAAATCTGATCAGCGTATATATTCTTATACGCCTACAATAAATCACATAGCGCCACAACAGACGTCCTCCCCCATCTTTCGCCAGAGGTTCAACTTATTCACTCACTATACCGCTCTTTGCTTTAAGATCCTCCACACCCGCAGTATCATCAGTGTGGCTTCTGCTATCTCTATCGCGAGCGAGTAGAGCTGATGTAGGTTCTCATCCCTCATGTCACCTCATCAATAACAGCACTTCGAAGTTTCTATCCTCACGTATTCAAATCTTTCCTTTTTCTTCACCGATCGGGTTCCGCCTCCTCTCGCTAGTATGAATTACGTTAAGCGCAATTAGACCCTAAGATGTTCTCTATACTCTCCACTTTCTTCTAGTGTTGGTCACTGTACGTAGATGCACCGCGACCAATCCCTTCAGAGTACAATTCTCCGCGCGACGCGCGTATTCATATATTATTCCTTTACATTCATACATACTGTTATTCTATTATATACTTATTACTATTGACAATATTAAAAATCTGGTTTTAACTATTATTTATAGGCGACTTATATATATATAACCATGTCCTCTTCTCTCACTAGTGGTCTTCCCTTTGTACATCAATGAGACATAAGTTTAGAGTCAATGTATCCTCCTAGCACATAATACTATATATATATATATTACTATTTATCCTCATTAAATTACTTGTCTCACTACAGCCCTATAACACATACCAGATTTAACTCTCCTCATTAATATATCTCAATAACCGTCTCCCCATCCTTATCTCTCATAACACGTTACTTCACAGTTTATTTTGTCTTAATTTACTTAATAGAGTATTACCTATTTTCCGTAAGTTACCCATATGATCTAGGCCGGATTATTTCGTTCTATATGAGTTTGTCCTATTATTACCGAAGGACAACATTTATGGGTTTTCTATTGTAAGTACTAAGGTATTATAATTTCGAGGGGCAAGCGATGATCTATAGTGAGGCCTGTTCACCTCTGGGTTCTCAGCGCTTAATAGAGCTCAGTCAGCGTCCGTCAATCAATTGCTATACTTATAGATCCAGACGCTATAATCACGTAGGAGCGCTTAAACGCGCTATGGGCTGTAATATAGCGAGATAACCACATATTTCTTGAGGAATCCAGCGTAAAGAGTCTTTAGCTTCCCAGCGAAGGGAGAAAATAGTTCTTCATTTTAAAATGAAAATTTAACGAGAAAAAGCGAATTTATCAGGAAAAATCGAGAGAGAATATAGAGAGACATGAGCTTATGAAGCAGAACATATCAATCAATTTTAAAACTGTACTTCTGTTTTTCAATATTAACGTAACCAATTCACCTGTTGCTCGCACTTTTAAAGAGAAAGTTCGCTTGTGTTTTGGTTTTCTTTTTAGAACCTAAATAACATATACCCATCATCAGAGGGTATAAATAATTAAAAGCAAATGGTCTCTTGGCCGATGGCAGAGTCGGGTCTCGTTACGACATTATATTCCGGGTGAATCTAGCTCGTGAGGGCTATAGGATTCCAACATTGATTCCTCTCACACGCGCTCCACGTGGGAGGTGTCCCTCCGAGGATACCTACACCCGCATTCTATTGTGGTATTATGTGTAAATGTCCTTGTTTCACAAGGAGGAGTTTCTCCTTGAAACTCTCTCGCTCCGACATTCACAGTTAAACGCGGGAGAGTTATTAGGAAAAACATCTCTCCTCTATACCAGCTTACTAAAAACTTGTTCCCCGTCTGCGACATTATCTGAGAGCACCACTCCACTATTCTGTGTCCCTGCTGGAATATATATATAAACTATACTCTCAATAAGTTAAATGTTAGTTATGCCTATTCACAATAAATTTTAATTCTACTATTCCATAAAAACATACCACATCATTATTTAAATATTACTTATTCTTACTCCAATCTTCCCTACTGAAAGTTTATCAATTATTTCGCTTATTACCCTTTACTGTGTATTTTATACCTAAAATATATATATATATAGTCAGTCTTTACTCGATATGTACCGTCTGAAATCAATTATATAAATCCATTATAACATAAATATATTAATAATAAAAATTTTAATATATATTTATGCATCACACGAGAAATAAGAGATATTTTTTACTATATTATAAAATAATCATACGATATACCGTTAACTAGACATATTCATTCACCTGAGTTAATACATATAATTATATTGACCTCACTAATTATATATATATAGAACTGATTTTTAGAGAGATATGACATAGATTTATTTTAGAATAGTAATTAATTATCATATATACACGAAACATTAATTAATTTTAATAATCATTAACTTACAAGTGTTTAACATTAATTATATATATACTTTTCGGCAGGCTAACGTATATATTTACGCTGATTATATCTACGATAAAATTAGTATTTACTTTATTAACTGTAGTATATATAAATAGTATATTATTTAAAAGATTACATAATAGAACGGATCACTAAATATCTAAAACGAGCTTGAGGCTCTAAATATATATAATAATTTATATATATATATATAATATATTAATATTATATATATATATATATATATATATATATATATTATATATATATATATTATTATATATATATATATATATATTTATATATATATAATATAATTATATATAATATATATATATATATATATATAATATATTATATTAATATATATATATATATTAATATATATTAATATATATAATATATATGTAGGAACTTATGTATCTCTTTATAATAATAGGATGTTATAACAGATTAATACTGATATTGAAAACGATAATGGTATTATATAATTCAGTAATTTTCATTCGATATTTAATTTTCAAGGCACAAATATGAAGTCTCAAGTACACTATGAAGTTTGCCAAAATAAAATAGTGGTTTTTTTTTACATATATTAATAAAATTTCCAGCAAATTAACCTATAATACTTAAAATATTAATAACCGCATAAAAGATGGATAACTGTAGTCAGTAGGTCTCTCGAGCCTATACCTAGTGGAATGTAGCTGATGGAGGGTAGACACTTCGTCCCTACCCTAATACCTTCATTGTCCCATAACCGTACCGGCCTATCGAAAGCCCCATTATAAAAAAAAATTATTAAAAAAAAATTTACATTGTTCTGGAGCAGTTAATAAGAAATATAAACAATTTTTTTGGAGCAAACTCTCTAGCGCTCCTTCTATTAGAGTTTTTTAGCTTAATCAACGAAAGTGACACTAGAGGATCTACTCGTAGGGTTCGGTATATACGATTATTTTTATCGATATAATTACATTTAGTCTATTATTATTATGATATAATCATACCTTTTTAAAGGAGTATAGCTAGCATATTATATATATTAATATATATTATATATATATATAAATTATAATAATATATATTATATATTATTATATTAATATATATAATATATATATATATATATATATATTATATATAATATATATATATATATATATTAAATATAATAATATATAAAGTATATATATAAATTAGCTATTAGGAATCTATATATTATTATTAAGAAATAGATATATAGCCATTGAGGATGTAATAGAAAGGTGGTTTTAAAATTATTTTATGATAATGTAGGCTATTCTATATTATACAAATAGTGAGGGCAATACCAAATATTGGTGATCTTCTTTCCTTCATTCTAATCTACTTGTCCTTAGCCTCGTCCCACGAATAATATGTGTCGACCCGTCAGCGAGTAATTAGTTACGAGGAAATATCTCGCGATACGATTCTTGTCTGACACGTTTAAGTACATTGCGAGAGAATAACACTTTTGGAATCGAAAACGATAGTGCCATAATGTAGATTAGTTTATTGCTAAACAGTACATCCTCTAACAATGAACAGAACAATTGAATATATCTATTTAAAAATAAAAATATTAATTATTACTAAGATTCTCTTTCACTGGTAGATATATCTATATCGATTAACTTCTTCTTTACGTGGAAATACCAATGACTTAATAGAGGTCGGTGTAAGAAATAAGTGGATTTGTAAGCAACAATCTATTCAGCTACTTCTTCGATGCTGATGGAGCGAGCGTGAGTTTTTATGAATCAGGATTAAATAAGATCCCAGTATTTTATCAGTTTTAATACTGAAATATCATCTCCACCAACCTAATTATGACGATCAATAATGACTATCCACTCTCCTCTCTCAAGGATGTCTAATGTCTACAGGTTTATAAACAAGTGAGATCCGAGGTCGATAATAGTTTTTTAGCGGAATAACTATTAAAACTGGAGGAAAAATTTAAAAAAGCCTGCGACTCTCCAGAGCAGGGAGATGGCGGTCTGAAAATCACCTTTTCTTCACTATATATAAATTTACAGGATTATATGACAGGATATCACGTAGAGAGAATTGAGAGGTTCTTACGTATTTGAGTCTCAGCTCAAGTATTCGGTAATCTTTCCCATGAGGTATATGTGAGGATATATAGGAATACATAAATAAAGCTGTAGTTATCATAAAATAAGATGAGACAAAGTTGGTGAAAGTCTAAGTGGCAAGAGGTCTGCGAGAAATCCTCTGTTATTGTAGGACGAATCTCCGAGCCAATCACATGGGCCCGCGTCGCGAGATTAAGGGCCTCTGAGCGGCGCATGGGACAGGAGAGCTTAAAGAGAAATGAAGCTAAAACTCGTGTCACCACGCCATATACGAGAGTCAATTGTGACTCGGGCCACCTAAGAGCTACCGTCTCAATATATATCCCTAGTTTAACTAAACTGATTAATTTAATGCCAAGTTTTAAAATAAAGACACGAGTTATAGGTAAATGATCTTCCCTTTCGACTGTCATGATATAGTATCTGGTATGTAGCATTGTTAGATTTATATCTCACATAATTATATTTAAGAAAAGGCTTGTCCGAGGATAGCGGAAAGAACTCAAATAGTGGCTAGCTAAAACTATATAACCTATATGACAATTCTATGACAACAACAGTCAAGGAGCAGGAGATCTGTAGTCAGGTTATATAATCTAATGAGCTACTACAATAATGGATAGTAACTTGTGGAAATGAGAAGTTTTTTATGGAGTACGGAGAATATTTAATTTCTGTAACATAACTTTCCACTAAAGGAAGGGTAAGTATTGTGGAGTTGATACAAACCCAAAAATATTATAAGTTCGTATCCAATACTTAGTATTTATTATATATCACGTATGTTTGAGGCGATTATTAAAATTTACGGCGAGATACTATAGCCAACAGCTGCTTATCAAAATCTAAATCATTAGTCCTTGGTTCGTGCTGCGTATCTACCCCGGTGGTTCCTTTTTTGTTTTGTCTACATTCAATGGTGATGGGGAGGGTGAAGGTGCGATAGCAAATCTCGCTATTCTCGGAAAACCTTAACACAGCAGGAGAGTCGGTAATATACTGTATCAAAATACGTCCGCGCAAAAGATCCACTATGGCGCCCAGACCTTCACACCCAGCCAGGGCACCTCGCCTCGAGTACACCACGCTAACCTCAGCGGAATAGTGAATGGAAACTCGTCGCAGTCCAAGGAAAAATCTGACCACAGATCAATTCCGCGAGTCTCGCTCCACAGGATATCCGATGACAACTGCTGGAAGGAAATGTCGCGATCACTAAAGTGCATTCAGAACAAAACATGTCCGTGCAAAATCGCGCATTAATTGATGAGGGTTGCGATGAACCACCAGTGTGCCCAGGGGGAGTACACAAGCGCTCGAACCTGATACCCCCGATTAAAAACAAGAACCCCCCTCGCCGCCATTCGGTCTACACTAATCACCGTGTTATACCACACCTTTCTTAAGCTGTGCGAGCGCTTCTAGACCTTTATAAACATTTGCGCGCGGAACCTATTCTCTCCGCGGATATGCAACATTCATTTACCGAGACCCTAATTTCTAAAAGCTTTATTTGTGTGAGGTCTCACAGCGAGAGATGTCTACGATTCGCGCGCGCGACAGCGTATACCAACATGCGCTGCGGCACACAGGTAAATACATCCGCGTTATAAATCCATAAACACTGAGGACTTCAGCATTCTATTTACCTGTCCACTTTTGCGAAATACGGACCAGAGCACGCGCGACATCCACACTATCACCCAACATGCTTTAATCACGAGTTCTTGAGTATCTCTATCGACTCCATTACGTTAAATCCACTACTTCTCCAGCTCTTCGACAGCATATTAATGACCGAGCGAGTGATACAAGCTAACAAAGTCGTAAAAATACGTTTATCAATTACGGAAGAAGTGTGTGTATCTAAACGTTCACATATGTAGGGCAGCTCTGTGTTATCCTACAGTGTATTTAATTCAATTCCTTCAGGGTACAAGGGGGTACTAAAGAAAAGACCTTACAGGATCTTGGAACATATATCGACCTACGACAACGTCGCACAGTAAAAATACTTGGTCCATGGCTCACACTATCAATTGAGAGGAGCTGTTAGATCTGTGGGTAGCGTTTGAAGTCCCCTATGTCTATAAGATTACCCGCGAGAGACAGTAGGTGAGCCCATGCTTAAAAATATCAGCTCTAAGCTTTGACTCATAGTAAATCTAACTATTACATACACAGCGTGAAAACAAGCCACAAGATAGCACTCGCTCCCAGTGCAAGATAAAGTCACGCGTGGAACTAGCAACAACCTAAATATACGGTAGCTCAGAGCCTTTATCTGCACCAGCCACCTTCCTGCCATAGCATGAAGTCCTAACGTATACTTTGAACGCAGCTGTCGAACCTTGCAGAGAATTCATACCGCTGAACCCAGTATTTATGAATATGAGTATTCTCATCCTGCACACATACACTCCAAAGTTTATGTCCAACCTCAAATATTAAACTCAGACAGCTTGTCTCCAGCTTGCTCACCATCTAAACATAACTTCACACTGAGGACTGTCTCACTCACAACTATAAACCTTACTCTTATGCACGTTTACTTTCAAGCCTCTCCTTTTTACACACTCTGCCCAAACTCTCTCCATCCTCTCAAAACTCTATCTTCAGATTCCTCCACACAAAATCAAAATCATCGCATATAATAGGTAGGGCACACTCACTTCTTATCTGTCGAGGTTCCAAATGTGCGCATTCATATCCAACTGCGCATCAGAGCGAGCGAAATAAGTCCTGCACACACAACCAGATGACCGCTACAGCTCCAAAGTTCCGCTCACGAACTATCATTGCCTAGGTGACTAAACTATGTTCTCAATCCGATTGAATAAACCAAAAATTTGGTGCTACTAAGGAGGAACATAAACAAGCAGATCGCGCTTACTGGCTCTCACCACACGAGCATACTCTTATATGAAACCAGAAACGAAATGGCGCCAATACATTGCGCGCTAATGCGATTGTTATAAATATTTGAGAGATGATCTTTTCTCGCTGAGACAATTTTCGTTCTACCTACTAGTGACCCGCAGTCAGCGTAATCGTGTTCATGAAGAAGTGAACATTCTAGTTATAGTAGGATGTAGCAGATAAGAAAGCCTACCAACGACACCGCAGGAAGTACACATGGTGCACTAATACTCGAAGAGTATGCGCGAGAGCAACAAATCCGCGTAAGGCTGGTTCATGAGATTCTAGTAACACCTATAAATGTAGCGATTTGGGTTGCACGAAACCGCCTGTTGGCATATCCTATTGAAGGAAAGTAGTTGATTTTACAGCGAGGTATTAGGTGAATATAGAGTAGAGCTTCGATCACATATAAATGCGAGATATAAATTGTGTTCAACCTATATTCACATTACTTCAATTGTGTAGATTTGAGGTTGGTTATCAGATTTTAAAAGCAACCTAAAAAGCTCATGTTTTTAGAAATTCGAGGCGGTATCTAGATTAATCTTACCAAAGGCATTACAGTATTCAAGAAATGTGTGGGGGGGATATGTATAATGACTGTTTCCATGGTAAAGGGGTAAGTGAAAGGTGGTCACCAAGAAAATTGTGTCATCTTTTTATTAATAAGGGTTGATTGTGGATAGTGTACGATTATATATTTATAAGGTATTCCCTGATAATATATATGAGTAATATTACGTTTGAGGTATTGACAAAGTTGATACTGGAATTCTGAATTGGATAAAGTCAATTACAGACGAAGTGAATTTTATGGAAGAATTAAACAATTATTGAAATTTAAGATAATGGTAAGACTACTATATATCTGGGTCCTTCTTCCACATATACAGAGTGTCCCAGGTTTCACCAAAACCACGATCACAGGTTTAATGCAAACTGAGTGCGAAGACGTCTGCGATTTTAAACGTGTCGTTAATATTATTACGTTTGGTGGATATTTTTAGGTCTTTTATTCATCTGTAAATACACTCTCGGAGCCGCAGGCAAGCATTCACGAGACCAGAGACCGCCAAGAGCCTAGTCGAGCTTGCCAACTATAGCCCAGTCCCTACTAGTGTGCGCTGGACGCGTCTTTAAGTTATAGTCTAGCACGAGTCTCTCAACACTTTCAGTCATAAGAGGCATTATAGAACTCCCTTTGGGGAGGACCGCATAAAGATATATATAGAAAAAAATATACTATATACCAGTATCAAACCTTAATATATATATATATATATATATATTATATATATATATATAATATATATAATCTCCTTGCACGTTGATCTGGCAAAGAATCGAAAGAATGATAGTTCAACGCTTTCGTCTCGTAAATCGAAAGTTGCCAGACGCACGATTCAATATGACAAGTACTAATTAATTATTAGTTTATCTATTGTTTATTTTATTTTATTTTTTTTGGGGGGGAGGGCGGGACTTTTCGCAGCTAAAATTTGCTCCTAATTCCAAAAATGTCTTTCTTTTTAGAGTAGCTATCGTAGTTTTTTAACTATGTTTGTGGCCTAATCTGGAGACTGGCTATGGCCAGACTCCCTTTTATATCATACATTTATCTAAAAAACTACAGCAGCTACTGAAAAATGGATAACATTTTTGGAGTCAGGTAACATTTTTTAGTGGGAGTATGAAAAAAAAATTCAATTAAGCTAAATTTTTAGGGGGCTCGAGCCGACGGGAGACAGAGGGGAACGAAGTCCCCCCATCGTCCACCGGGAGGCCGAGAAACCCCGACTCATGCCATCTATGCGGTTTACCCTTTGGTATTCTTTTAGTTAAAATAAAAATAAAAATAGCAGATATTAACTTACCATCTTAGTTTCTTCTTTTTTCTTGTTTTCTTATCGCTTCTAGGAAATTAATTAATCTATTTTCTTTATCTTTTTCCCATAATACCCAGATATGAAGAGAATAAATTCGTTTCGGATACTCGGTTTTAGGAAGTTTTCGTTTGATCTAAAACACAAAAAAAAACGTTACGTTACGTTATTTTTAATAATTTTTTTTACGTTACCTTATGTAATTTTCTTTTTTACTTACTTTAGACCATTCTCCTTCAATTGTGTTCGTGTGCGCACCCGTTACAGTATTTATGAAAGTTATCGAATGGTTAAACAGTGAGGTGTTAAATTGCTTTATTTTTTAAAACAAATTATATCCTTGAACAAAATATATCAATTGACGAATCTCTTTGACGTAATGTTTCGATGACATTCGTATGGTTTCGCTGTTCCTGTTACTTACTGGAAACAAGAAAAATTTTCCCGAAAGAAACCACCGTCTCCGAACCGCCTGCACAGCTCCACCTAATTACCCAACGACTTATCACCTTTTTCCCCTTGTTATACTTTCTTTTCCCAAATACACTTTCGTCTATTTCAACAATTTTATTTTCACCTATTTTTTTTCAGTAATTTTTCCATCACTTGTAAACCCATCGTGGCACTATCTTTTCACAAAAGACCCCTTCACATAATTCCACCAAGTATCGATAAAGTTATACTCTCGTAGTTTGACCACCCAACGCGACATAACTCTCTTGTTCTGATTTCCAATTGACTGGGTAGTATCTGTGGAGTGTACAGAAGCGAAACAAGAAGTCAAATTTTTGAAGAACAACTTCGATACACGCATAGGCGTTGCAATCCGCACATGTAAGAAAGTAGAATTATCAGTGCTGCGAACATATCTATTAGTATACTGTAGGTGTTGCATCAGTTATGATAGTATTGACTCTGGAGGAGTACAGACGCAAATTGAAACAACGAACACAGAACACGATCACGCAGATTATGAACACACTCAGTCCAAAAACAAGAGAGCAAGTGAGGAAAGAAATCAGTAGAGGCCTGCGAGCCATCGGGAGTCTCTTTAGCATCATCAGAAGCGCAGTTGACAAGCTAATGGCAGTTGTGGGAGATGGGAATAATATCGGGAGAAGACTTTGAAAGAAGAAGAATTTAAAATTTTTTATAAAATTAACCAAAGAAATCATAAAGTTATTTTAATTCTAAAAGTTGAAATATAATTTCAATTAATCAAATATTTTTTTTTTTTTTTTGGCAAGCAAAAATTAGTTTTTGAACTTCAAAATTTTAAAATTTTTCTTCTTTCAAAAGTCTTCTCCGATATTATTCCATCCACAACTGCATTACTCCAGATGGAATGGTCAACGGGACCATGTCACGATAGTGTACACCTCGGAAACTCTTGCAGCCTACGATCATTCTGGTCCTGCGAGTATCCTTTCTTTTCTGATTTCTCTCTTGTTACTTCTGTTTCGATTCAATGTGTTCCCAACCTAACCGCTCTCCAGAGTCCAAATCAGGCTACGATAGGAATATGGTCGTCTATATCTACCGTAATCCATGTATTTAGTGTGGAGGCGGGTGCGCGAATATGCTCTCTTAATTATTGCATGCGGTGGTTATCTGTTCGCGTAGTGACATGGAAACTTGTTCTTCAATAATTTATTTTTTTTGTAAATGACAGCACGCGCACAGCGGCTAACACCAAAAGAATGCTTGGAGTATGTTCTATATCTGATACGTTAAGTTCTGAGGACACAACAGCTGGATATTTTCTGTAGAGAGGTTTTGTGAGGTGGTAGTGATGGGAAATACTGATATATATAGAGTGAGGCTGAGAGCCCACCATGAATGAAATTGCTTTTACACGATGAGAGTGCAGAGTGGTCCTCGGGACAGAGTCAGAGATTCACGCACTAAGCTGGAGGTGGAAAAAGGGTGATAAGTGCGTGAGGGTAAAAATCCAGGTGAGATAAGTAGTATAGGCGAGAATATCGGTTTCAGGAAAAGTGATTGGCTTTACAAAGTTGTTCAACAGTAATAACGCGAGGAGCCGCACACAAACAAGAGAGTCACGGCATGTCAATGATGCACGAAACATACGGATACAAAAGAACGCGTAGAGCGCCCCAAGTAATT
>JABUQX010104209.1:35000-50000 GCA_015478945.1 Trachelipus rathkii
AACCTTGAAAATGGACTTAGAAGGCTAAAATTTGGTGAGCGATTAGAAGAGAAAGAATGAAATAAAGTTCCGATGTTAAATTAAGTATGGGCCGGAGCCGGAGCTGCTGGTGGCGGAGCCAGACTTGAAACAAATGAATCTTAATAGTCATACCCTAGCAACGGAGGTTTTAGAGACATCGTATTCCCTTCAAATTTGGCATGGGTTCTTTATATAGGCTGACATCGTTGTAGACGATGTTTCATGCCGCTACCTACAGGGGAGGGGGAGGGGGAGGGGGATCCCGCCCCCAAAACCTTAAAAATGGACTTAGAAGGATGAAATTTGGTGAACGTATAGAAAAGTATGAGTGAAATAGAGTGTCGATGTTAAATTAAGTGCCGGATCATATGGGTTGGAGCTGGAGATGGTGACGGCGGAGCCAGATTGGAATTCTGGCTTCAGCCACATATTAGGACAAATGAGGTGTCTATACCTATGTTTTCAATGGTGTAGAACTCATTTTTTAGGGTTCTAGAACCTCAAAAAGAGTTTGAAGACCCCCCTGGATGGGGCTCTCCAAAAAAAAGAAGAAAAGCTTAGAAGAAGAAGAAGTAAGATGGAAGTAGGAAAAGAAAAGAAAGTGAATCGTGTTCTATAGATACTGGTGTAGCATCTACCGAGTGTTTCCGGTGCCAACACACCGGTGCAGGACTAGGCAGGTACATGGTATTAAATAATGTACTTGCTTTTCATAATATTGGAATCCTTATATAGGTTTCGATAACGTAGAACATGAAAAACATAGTTCGATTACTCTTAAAAGGAGCCCTCACTCTGGGGTTCCTACTGAAAGAAAAAGCGATGAGAAGACGAAGTATTAAAATGAATTACAGTTTCGACTCTCTAAAGGATCCTGAAGGCCAGAGCGAACACAAGGTGCCCCCCGCCCACAGGCACGCCTGCGCCTGGATGGGGACAATGGGCGCCCGCAAGCGCAATATTGCTTGAACATAAATACCGTAAATTTGTGAAGGTGATGTAAACTTTTTAACAAAAATGATTACACTACTTTGTATTTTATTTCAAATAATCACATTTTTCTACTGAGTCAACCATTTATTTCATACTTAAACATTTTTAATTTTTTTTATAGAAAACCTGTTTCACTGTTAAATTTTGTAATAAAAAACCTTTTACCGACCTAAAGCTATAATGAGCAGTAGCGCAAATAGCCCCCAGAACCTCCCTCACCCACCAACTGCGCTTTGTCGCCCCGGCTTTGTGCCTTACTATGAGGCTTTACTGTTTCAAGTCCTATCCGAAACACACATTTTGGTGAAGAAAAATAACTTCATTGTTTATTAAACTTTGGAATATATATATATATATATATATATATATATATATATATATATATATATATATATATATATATATATATATATATACTATATAAGTACTATTCTATATATATATATATATATATATATATATATATATATTCCATCAGGGGAAATTACATTAAGCGTCGAACATTTGAAGAGTATGGAGGTGTGTAAATTTATGTTCCGTAGTCCAGCTACTTATCTCATAACAGGATGCGGGAAAACCTTTCTGTTATTAAATATTTTAAGAGAGATGGAAATTTTCGAACAAGAGCCAGTAAAAATAATATGGTGTTACAATGTTTATCAGGAAAATATTACTGAATATTTAGGTGTAATTCAATTTCATGAAGGAATATACGATGTCAAATCATTGGATAATGTGGACGGTCATAAAATAATTATACTAGATGATTTAATGCGGAAGTTGAATGAAGAGATAGCTGAAACGTTTACTGTATTTTCCCATCATTTAAATATCTGTATTTTTCATCACCCAGAACATTTTTTATCAGAATAAGTATATGAGAGAGATGTATCTTTAGCTTTTAATATTTAATCCTGTTCGGGCAAAGAAAAGACATGAGCCAAGTCAATGTTGTTGCAACACAAATGTTCCCTACTCAGTGTAAAGAGTTCCTAAAAGTATATGAAGAAGTTACATCTGTTCCTCACAGTTATTTAATGTGCGAACTTCATCCTAAAAACACGTACAGAGTTCTGCTCCGCACCAACATCCTACTCTTCGAAATTCAAACTGTATGCATGCCTGAATAATGAGCACTCTATTTGTAAAGTATTTACCTCTTATAAAAAATCTGAAAACAGCTGAAAAACGTAAACTAATCTGTGATGATGAAAATTCATCCAGTGTGTATGCGAAGTCTGCTTAAATCTTATAAAAGGAAATGTTCCTTTAAACAGAACTCAAGAAGGTGAAGCTTCGCCGTCACAGAAACATCATTAAAAAATTCTCCCTAACATAAAAAAATCTGAAAAATAAAAAAGAAGTTACTGTTACTACAGAAAGGAGGTGGAGTATTCCTACCATTACTCTTCGTCTTAACTCCTTTAATAACTAAACGGATATCCCAATAATGAAGAAAGGTGGGTGTATTTACCATATAGTGAGTATGAAAATGAAACATAGTAATAATACACAATCTGAGAAACATCCCTCAGCCAGTCGCATCAGCTACATCCTCAGACAGTACAGCCTACACAACAACCCTTATGTATTGCCTACTCCATCAAATCATCAACTTAATTAAGTCCTCATCTTCAGAAGAATGATGCACAGGGCCATATCTGCAACCTCTGCCTCAAAGTTTATATGACCCCAAAATTGAACAGATAAGCAATTACGAGAAAGAAGTGCTTAGGATATTAAATTCAGACATTAACATTCATGAAAAACGTGCCTTATATCAAGAAGCCATACAGAAATTAATAGATCTTAAAAACTTACATCTATATGCATCAATAAGTAAGTCAATCCCTGATGATTCAAATACACCAGCTGTAAAACCTGACGTGAAAAACGAAGATAGTTTTTAAAATATCCTGGAGGAGAGCTTACCAAATAGAGGTCGCAAAGCAGGACTAGCTTTATATAATATTTTAAAAGATCAATTATATGGAATGAATTAGGACCGATGTTATCGATAACTGAAATAAGTCAAAGGGATCAAATATATTGTGTGGATTTGATAGCATATCTCTCACGTATTTTGAAGAATGGACCTGTAGCTGGATGGCCTAACATCAAACAAGAACTTCAGACTATTAACTTTCCAATAAATTTAATCTCAAATACACAAAGATTAGCAGACTTGGATAATATCCCCAAGGCGCCTAGACCCGATACAAGTCCGTCAGGCACTTCTTACGCCTCAGATAAATTTAAGCGTGTTAGCAGAAGAAGAATAAGAAAAACACCCTACATTAGACCTAAATGGATTAATTCATAATTATGTATTATCATTTATATATATATATATATATATATATATATACGTATATATATATATATATATATATATATATATATATATATATATATATATATATATATATACATATATATATATATATATATATATATATATATTTTATTTTATATATATATATATATATATATATATATATATATATATATATATATATATAATATACTATATATATATATATATATATATATATATATATATATATATATTTATTATATATATATACTATACCTAATATATATATATATCAGGGGCATATACATAGGGTAGGGTAGGAAGCTCCTACCCAATATTTTTGGTTTTAAATAATTAAAATTAAATATTATTATATAAATTATTAAAATTTTATATCAAGATAACAAATTATGTTTAATTATAAATTAAAGAAAAACCACGTAAATAATAATAACAGATAATAAATCAGTTAATTCATTTTAAATTCTCTCTCTGATCAAGTAAAATTCATGGGAGTTGAATGACGTCACATTTTTATAATATCAAGGTGCCAGGGAACGGGTAGTCTATCTTACTATAACCGAAAATATAAAGCTTCAGTTCTCTTCCCATAAATATGCAGAAATGTGTGAAAAAAGTACGAAAATTAATGACGGCTTGGCCGGCGATTTGTTTTTGAAATCATTGCCATCGAATGTGTCTGATTATTTTGATATTGAATATTAATTATAACTTTATATAAGTGGTATTTAGCATTATGTACATAAATAATTAAATAATGCATAATGGGGTAAGTGTAGATTTTATATTAAAGAAAAAACGCTTTAAAAACTTATCAACCACAGCTTTATTTTAAAAAATGGTAGGCCTAAGAAAATTACTCAATTGGAATGTGCTTTAAAATTAAGTCTATTTGGTAAATATAATGTAAACCTTTTCTTACAAATAAATAGGTACGTATTATAATTATTAAAATATGTTTTCGATGTTTTCGTTCTCTATATACATTTATATATATATATATATATATATATATATATATATATATATATATATATATATTTATATATATATATATATATATATATATATATATATATATATATATATATATATATATATATATATATATATAACTATATATATATATATATATGTATATATATATATATATATATATATATATATATATATATATATATATAACATATATATATATATATATATATATATATATATATATATACATAAACTCTGCCTACCCAAGTGTATTCTTCCAGGTACGCCACTTTAGTATATATATATATATATATATATATATATATATATATATATATATATATATATATATAGGAAAATATAATATAGACACGTATCTCTATATATATATATATATATATATATATATATATATATATATATATATATATATATATATATATATATATATATATGTTGTTTATTTAGATGAAATGTCTGCGATTAAATAAAATATATACCATATATATATATATATATATATATATATATATATAATTTATATAAAAATATATATTTTATATATATATATATATATATATATATATATATATATATATATATATATATATATATATATATATATATATATATATATATATATATATATCTCTTCCCAAATCTTTACTTAACTGTTAGTATTCAACATGGAGGCAGGCGAAGGTTGACAAGTACTTAAGCAGGGAGAACCAGAAGAGAGAAATAGTTCTGGGGGGTTTACTAGGTTTGCTTCAAAGTTTCCAAACACTGAGAAAAAAGAGTTGAAAGAATATTTAGAGGGTGAAGCTTTTATACTTTATAAGAGGCTATTGCCAGAGGAAGGAGGTTTTAGAGGAAGTTATTGTTTAAATTCTACCAGTTAGTATAATGCATCAACTCGATATTATTATTGTCAGTTAGATTTAACTAAATGATTAAATACAGTTCTTATAATGAGGGGGTTTCAATAAAAACTTTTTACTATTGACGTATAATATATGACCGCATGGTTAAAAAGCTTTAAAAAGATAAAAAATCAGCGCTACTGGGGCTGCGGCGAGAAAAATTATAAGGAATGATGATAGACATCCAAAATTGATTTGCGCGGATAGGGGTAACGAATTTCTAATGCAGAGAGTTTCAAGAAATTATTACCGAATACGATATAGGATATTTTAACATTTTCTGTAAATAAAGCTGCTATTGTAGAAAGAGTTCAGCGCACGATCAAAGAACGAATGCACATATACTTTACTAAGGTGAATACATTTAAGTATGTTGACATACTGGATGATCTAGCTTATTCTTATAACAGATCTTTCCATAGAACTATAAAGACAACTCCTTTAGAAATGCTGAAGACACTATCTGTGATTCAGCAAAACCCAAGAGGTGTAAAAATTAAAGATAAATCAGGCATAACCGTGACTGATTATGTAAGAGTGTCGAGAGCTGATGACAGGTTTAGAAAAGGATATGAAGCGGGCTGGTCTAGAGAAGTTTTTAAAGTGAATGTCATTCGTGAATTTCCGGCTGAGGGACTGAAATTATATTATCTTAAAGATTTAGATGGAGAACCCATAAAAGGAGGATTTTATAAACAAGAAATACAGAAAATACGGTTCGATCCTCAGAGTAATGTATATAAAATAGAAAAATATTAGGTTCAAAAGGTAGGGGTAAAAATAAACAGTATCTGGTGAAATGGGTGGGCTACCATGACAAGTTAAATTCATATATAAAAGCTAGTGAAATCTGAAACAGTTAATCATTAGTCATTGTAATCATGGGAGAGTATAAATGTTTTCTATTGTTAACTCTGCCATCAACTGAAACTTTCTTTTTGGATCTATGCAAATAGCTTGAAAGTCTAGATTTTTACAACCGAGTTAATGAATCCTGTACAACTTGACAGAGAGCTCTGTGAGGTAGGACTGTGCGAAATAATATTAGACACCAATATTGAAAATCTCCCTCAGACACGTCACTGGATAAGGATACATAGAAGTGCAGATTAATATTAAAATACGACCAAAAGCCAAAAACATCCATGAATTAAAAAGCGCTTATATTGAAAGATAAAGAATATTTTTATCATAAATTTGTGCTAAAACGGGGATACTACAGATCTGTAGCCGATGTTTATAGTTATTTAAATACATAATTTGCTACAAGTAAGATGTGTAAGGATTTAATTTTCATCACAAATAACCCCGTAGGAGGATAGGGTTTTAATCACTGTAAGATCGACAAAGGGTTCAAACTTGAAAGACCATGATGCGTTTGGCATTAGGCGATCGGATTGGTTTGAGACTGATAATGTATGAGTGATGAGGCGTAAAGATCATTCTACTTGGATATTACAACTGTGCTCAATCACAGCTGTGAAAAGTCTGTGAGGCGTGCAAGATATATTACCCATAATGAAACAGCCATCTCACTTAATTATGTATACGTGCCTTCAGAGATGTTGCAAGATCAGGGGATGGCTTACATTTACACCAATATAGTTGAACATCAATATGTGGGGGACACTAAAGCCCCTTTATTAAGAGTGGTTCATTTCCCTAAAAGGAAAAAGTTATTTCATATAAAAAACTTTTTGCCTCGAGTCCCTCTCACATTTCGGCTCTGTGCGATTGCATATAAAGGACGTCGAAGGTAGACCGTACCCATTCACAGACGGGACACTATTGTGTAAAGTTCATATTAGAAAGAAGCAGACGCATTAACTACAATATGATGGACTATTTTTTTAACAGAGTAGAAAATCTTTCCTATATGCTGATAGAAAACCTTCTAGAAATAAGGATAAGTGTAAGATTATATATAAGTGATGTAGTTATATTTATTCATTCATTAACTTACTCTCGCAGTGTAAAGATAGTGCAAGACAGAAACTCCGTTAATAATGTATAACGACAGGGTATTCATAGGAACAAAATTACAAAGAGGATATGGACTGGGTGGATTTTTCTCTAAATTATGGAGAAGCGCAATGCCTCTATTTAGAAGAGGAGGTGAATATATAGGTAAAAAAGCTATACGAACAGGGATGCATACGTTACAAGATATAGCCGCTGGAGCTAACCCCCGTGAGTCCTTAAAAAGACGGATTACAGATGTAGATGAGATGTTGGATGATGTAAAGCGCAAAATAAGACGCAAGATGACTGGTCAAGGCAAAGGACGTATGAAAATGTGCGCTAAGAAAAAGCTTAAGACTAAAAGACCTCTAAAGAAAAAATGCAATGATGTATTTGCTATTTAATTACTAACTGGCATCTTTTACATAAATAGCATCATACTGCAGCAGCATATAAGAAAAGCTAAATCACCGCTCTGTTCATTATACGATCAGCACCCATACATACAAGATGCATTTCCTCCATCCTTCTAGTCCAGACTGCTGTAAGAGTGAACTGGATCTTTTCTCCATGAACCCACCCAGATTGGTGTATAGGCGAACAGTTTTTACATAACGTACCATAGTAAAGCTCATTTTCTTAATTTACTCAGTTTATATAAAAATAAGTTCTAAAGTATCGGTAACTTAAATATTATATTAAGAACGAATTAAATAAAACTTGTTTGGAACTTCGTCATCGATGGTCACATAGTATACACGGAATCAATTTCCTGTATACATGTTTTAACCAGAATGAAACTTCACTAGGCGCGTCAGCTGCAAATTATCCTTATAGAAGTTATATAGAGCATTTATTAAATTATTCCGACGATGCTAAACAGTCTCATCTCCAGTCATGCGGTTTTTATAGTTTCAAAGACGAGGCTGCACATATAGATAAAGCGGGTAAAACCACAAGGAACACATATGAATTTTACGGGCGCTTAAACGGTGACATCTTATCTCAAGAAAGACTTATTCTACCAGCTGTAGATACTAGAATTTGCTTAACCCGATCAAATCCTAAATTCGCTCTTAAAATAAAAAGTAAACCTCCTGCTAATGTTGTATGTCCTGAACCTGTTTACAAGTTGCTAGAAGCCTATCTCTATGTTAGAAAAGTGAAATTACTACCACAGAGGCATTTGGAAATTGAAAAATCTCTTTTGAACACTACAGCAAAGTATACTATCAAACGAGTGGAAGCAAAGCTTTTAATTTTACACAGGGATTATCGAGTATCAATATCCCTAACATTGTGAACGGTAATCTACCTCAGAAAGAAAGAGTATGAATTGTTGAACATGAAGCGTACTCAGGGAATTATAAAAAGTCACCCAATAAATTCGTCCCTTTTGAACTAAGAGGTATCAGTCTACATGTAAATGGTCAACCTTACGGTCGGGACTATGAAATGTTATACAATGAATTACAATCTCTATCTTCGCCACTTTTTTACGATCTAATAGCTAATACTATTTCATGCAATGACAGCGGGACAGGGATAGATCTTGAAGAATACGCAAAGTATAGTAATTTATATGCTTACGATCTCACCGCAAACCTTTCAGCTTGTAACGCTAATCATTTAAACATTTTGAGAATGGGGACATTATAGTTAAGTCTTTCTTTTAGTGGAAGTCTACAGTCATCCATCACTGTCCTGATTTATCTGGAACATCCTCAGCTCATTGAAATTGACAGAGTACGCAACGTGCTTTTGAATTATTAAAGATGAATGAAGAAGAAATAAATACTGTGTTTAAAAATGAACCTCGATTTATAGGAGTCTTCGCCATTAATAAAGTAGGATATGTGAAACTAGAGAAGGATACTGGTTTCGTATTCAACACTTCACTTCGCCACATTACTACAGGAGGACATTGGATTTCTGTCTATAGGGAGAAAAATGGCGTTGTTCATCTGATTGATTCTTTGGATTTAAAATTTATATTGAATAATCATTATATCCTTTCATTTTTAAAATATAATAAATTATATAAAAACTATGTCTTACCCTGTTCAACCATCATACTCTAATTTATATGGAGTCTATTGTGTTTATTTCATCATATGTTTTTAAAAAATGTGTGTTTTAATAATTTGTAAATATATTTGATGCTAAAAATTTGTATGTCAATGACTATATAGTTTCCAATTATGTAATAAATGCTTTAAAATGAAATAACTTGATTTTACTACCCTTAAAACTTATATATATATATATATATATATATATATATATATATATATATATATATATATATATATATATACTATATATATATATATATATATATATATATATATATATATATATATATATATATATATATATATATATATATATATATATATATATATATATATATATATATATATATATATATATCAAGAGTTAAATGTATATAGACCTAAAAAGTTAAGGGTTCATGAAATTTCACGTTGTATATAAAGCTGAAAAGATAAAGTTTTCAGGAAAATTCATGTTTATGACGTCACGAATTTAAAGGTGTCTGGATACAAGTCCGTGAATATGATATTCAGTTGAGAACAGATCCTCGTAGCCAAAGCTGTGTTTTTAATACATTTAAAAAATGTGTAGCTATGGGACCTATAGCATATATTCAAAGGTGCTGGTTTATTTTAAAAACCTGGTATACATGTGTTAATTACAAATCAGATTTTTTAACTAGGCATCCTTACACTCCACGTGACCCATCGAAAATGCGCATTGTATGTTCATCAGATAATGTTCATGGCCACCGAATACGAGCATAAGCTCAAAATTGATTTAAAATGAAGTTACCACTCCCTATCCATCTAAAAATTTCAACTAAGATACGTACTTTAGCCGATCAAGATCTTGATGAACGTTCAAAGGGGATGATCAATTATATAATAACGACTATAAGAAATGAGATATCTGGAGCTTATGTTACATTTCTGCCAGAGGATCATCAAGATGTTTGTGGATGGAGGTGATGTTTATTTATACATGTATACGCATTGTATATTTTACCATATTGTAATTATGTAATAAAAATTTTTTTAGAGTAAAAAATTTTTTTTTCATATCCTCTACATAAAGAAATATATATATATATATATATATATATATATATATATATATATATATATATATATATATATATATATATATATATATATATATATATATATATATATATATATATATATATATATATATATATATATATATATATATATATATATATATATATATATATATTTTTTATATATATATATATATATATGTATATATATATAAATATATATATATATATATATATATATATATATATATATATATATATAATATATATATATATATATATATATATATATAATATATATATATATATATATGTATATATATATATATATATATAATATATATATATATATATATATATATATATATATATAATAACTATATATATATATATATATATATAATATATATATGTATATATATATATATATATATATATATATATGCATATATACATATACATATACATATATATATAATAATAATAATATATATATATATATAACATATAACATAATAATAATATATGTATATATATATATATATAATATAATATATATATATATATATAACTATATATATATATATATATGTATATATATATAATAATAATATATATAATAATAATAATACAATAATAATATATGTAATATATATGTAATAATATATATATAATAATAACTTAACTCTAATATATCCCCAAAATATCAGTAATATATATATAACATGTCCATATGTATGTGTATATGTATATATATATATATATATATATATATATATATATATATATATATATATATATATATATATATATATATATATATATATATATATATATATTACAAAGTTTAATAAACAATGAAGTAATTTTTCTACCAAAATGTGTCAGATAGGACTTGAAACAGTAAAGCCCCATAGTAAGGCAATAAAGCCGTAAGGACAAAGCACATAGCCGGGGTAAGGGGAGGGTCCCTCTGGGGCTATTTGCGCTACCGCCCTATTGAGTTATAGCTTTTAGAGTCGGTAAAAACATGTTTTTTATTACAAAAATCAAACAGTGAACCAGGGTTTTCTGTAAATAAAAATTAAAAATGTTTAAGTATGAAATAAAATGGTTAACTTATAGTATAGAAAATGGATTATTTGAAAAGAAAATACAAAGTGGTGTGCCTATTTTTTCTTTCAAGACAAATACTACAAACAAATCTCCGGACTCTCAATGTGCTCATCATTATCACCTATCATGTCCACTATATTTATGAAGTTAATTGAAACTTACTGCATATTTCCACAATTTCCTACTATAAAGTGGGTGAGATATGTAGACGATATCTTCGCACTAATACCAAGGAATATTAACACAGATACTGTTTTAAATTTTATTAATGATATACACAACGACATTAAATTCACAATAGAAAAATCAGAAAATAATAGAATAAATTTCTTAGATGTACTCATCACTTGGAATAACGAAGAACCCCCTTCCTTCAGTATATACCGAAAGCCAACAGCAAATCCATCCTATATACATTGGTTTTCGTGTCATGATATCTCAACAAAAACAGCCGTATTGAGCAACCTGTTCCTAAGAGCTTATAGATTATGTAGTCCGCTAGATCTAAACCTAGAAATAAAAACACTAAAAATAGTTTTCATAAACTAAACTACCCTGAAAATTACATAAACAAAGCATTAAGAAAAGCAAAAAATAAATATTTAAAAATAGATACAAATACTGTTAACTTCTCAAACGTATTACCTGTACCAAATCTACAAAAAAGCACCATCAAAGAATATATACCGGACTATATAAATACTGTCAAAACAAATAGTATTATATTGAAAAATGCATTAAAACCTAATACTAATAACCAAAACAAAAATTCAGGAGTCTATAGAATAAATTGCAATATCTGTAACAACAAATACATAGGAGAGACCAACAATTTCAAAACTAGATTTTATCAACATAGAAATGATTTAAACCTAGACAAACAAACCTCAGCATTAGTTAAACACCGGCAAAATTCAAACCATACCATCAATATAGATACCCCTACTATTATACAAACCATACAAAATACGGACAAAAGAAAATTCATCGAATCATTCTTAATAAAAAACAGTACCAATTTCAATATACAAAAAGGCGAAATAACTATAGATGATACTATTAATAAATATTTGAAAATATCTCCAACACTCAACAAAATGCTAAAGAAAGTTTAAAAGAAAGGAAATTAGGAGCAGAGCGTCATCGGTAAACAGACACACCAGGTTGCCAGAAATCCAAAGAAGCTGAAATCATTTCATCGATCATAAAATATTTTCAGTCCCGAAGATGTGAGTCGATAAAGACCACGAAAGCTTGACTTATCAGTGTTAACAGTTTTTAACTTGTAAATAAAATGTTAATCATATAATAAATAACTTCTTTATAAATAAAAATTACATACATACATATACATACATACATACATACATAACCAGTAATATGATACATATATATTATATATATTATTATAATATATATATTATATATATTATATATATATATATATATATAGTATATATATATATATATATATATATATATAATATTATATATATATCATATTATACTAGTATATATCTATATATATATATACTTAGTATACTATTGATAATATATATATATATAATATCAATTAATATATATATATATAATATATATTATAATTATATATATATATATATAATATTAGTAATATATATATAATAAAATATAGAATATAGTATAGATATAGATATATATATATACTAATAGATAATATATATATATATATACACTATATATTATATATATATATATATATATATATATATATATTAATATATATATATACTTATATTATATATATATATATAATACTATATATTACTATTATAATAATAATATTTATATAACTATATATATATATATGTTACTATCATTTATAATATATATATATTATATATAGTATATATATATATAATATATATATATATATATATAATATATATACTATAATTATATATATAAATATATATAATATATAATATATATATATATATATATAGTATAATATAATATCATAGATATATAGATATATATATATAATATATATATATAGTATAATTATACTATACTATATATATAAGATACTACTACTATATATATTAATAGGATATACCTATATAATATTACCTTAATGATACTATATCATACTATATATATTATAAATCCTACTATATTACTATACATATATATCATATATATATACTATTATATATTATATATATATATATATAATATATATAGTATATATATATATATATAGATATATATATATATATATACTATATATATATATATTATATATACATATAATAAGTATAGATAGATTAGTTATATAGATAATATATACTATATATATAATTAGCTATATATATATATATATATATATAGTATATATATACTATATATTAATAATATATATATCAATATATGATAATAGATAAATAGATAGATAGATTAGATAGATAGATAGATAGATAGATTAGATAGATAGATTAGATGATAGATAGATAGATAGATAGATAGAAGATAGATAGTAGATAGATATGATAGATAGATAGATAAGATAGATAGAATAGATAGATATTATAAATATATATTATATATATATATTATATATAATTTATATATATATTACTATATATATATAAATATATATATAATATATACAATTTATATATATAACATATATATTACATTATATATATCTAGTATTATATATATATATACTATTAATATATATATATATATATATATATTATATAATATATATATATATATATATATATATATACATAACATACATACATACATACATACAATATTACATACATACCATACGTACCATACATACATACATAACATTACATAACATAACATAACATACATACAACATACATACATACATACAACATACAATACATACATACATACTACATTAACATACATACATACATACATAACATACATTAAATAACAATTACATACATACATACTAATACATACATACAATACATATATATATATATATATATATATATATTAATATTATATATAATAGATATATATTATATATATATATATTATATTAATATATACTATAATATATATATATATATTACATATACTTATATATATAGTATATATATATATAATATACAATATATATATATAATATATATATATATATATATATATATTATAATATATATATATATATTAATATATATTATATATATATATATATATATATGTATATTTTGAGAATATAGAATATGTTGAAAGATTAGAACGAGGTTTGGGAAAGTTGGGTTTGCAAATAAAAAATTTGAAGAATATAAATAACTAAATTCTTGACGGATTACTAAAAAAGAACTGCATCTGAAAGAGGACCGAATTCAGGTCGAAAGCTATGCCATTAATTTATTTGACAAGGATTTGTATTTATCTTACTTAACTGGTTTTTGATTTTTATCGTCCTTTAATTTGTTTTAATGCCTCAAAGAATTATATTGCTTTAAGGGCTCTAATAATCATAGCTATATATATGGTCATATATATAATAATAT
>JABUQX010104209.1:52500-66077 GCA_015478945.1 Trachelipus rathkii
TATACATATATATATAATTATATATATATATATTATATTATATATATTATATATAGTATATATCCTTACAAAACTACAAAAGCTACAGTGAAAAGGAATACATTTTGGAATCCTTGTAAAATTTAATATAAGAAAAATGCTTAAAAAAAAAAAAAATATTGTTCGAATAATATCAGTTAATGTAGATAGAGAGCCTGTTTAGAGACCTTTTATTGGTTTACTCGTTAAAATAAATAATAGACTTTCTATTAAATTTTGCTTTTTTTTTTTTTACTAAAGAATACCCAAGGATATACCGCCCCGATGGCAGGAGTCGGGGTCTCTCGGCCTTCCGGGGAACTACGGGGTAGGACTAATTCCCCACCCTCCGGGGGAGGGGTCTCCGGAACCCCCGCTACTTGGTATCTTTGGGTGTCGCGGGGTTCCTCCGCCCCTCCCCTACGGGTATGGAAAACGTCCCCCCCTATGTTCCCCGTCGGCTCGAGCCCCCCTAGTGTGCCGTATAAAGCAAAATTTAATAGAAAGTCTATTTATTTTAACGAGAAACCAATAAAAGGTCTCTAAATAGGCCTTCTAATCATATTACTATAATTATTAACAATAATTTTTTTTATTTTTACATTTCTTTTATTGTTAAATTTTACCAGGATTCCAAAAATGTATTCCTTTTCGCTGTAGCTATTGTAGTTTTTGAGATATAATTTTTTTTTTTTTTTTTTACATTTCCAGGACCAGCATTGGACCAGAATTCCAGCAATGTATTCCGTTTTACTGTAGCATTAATAGTTTTTAAGATACATGATATGACGGACAAACTAAAACGCTGGCCAATATATATATATAATATATAATATATATTTAATATATATATAAATAATGATAGATATATATTATATATATTATATATAGAATATATATATATATATATATATATATATATATATTATATATATATATATAATAATATAATATATATATATATATAATATTATATTAATATCAGGGATGGCACGAAAAAATCAAATGAAAAAAATCAACTGATTTTTTTTACTTGATTTTTTTATTTATTCGATTTTTTTGATTTTTTTATTTTTTATTTTATTTTATTTTTCTTATTTTTTTGTTATATTTAAGTTATTTACTTCAATGGAAATAAAAAATTAAAATAAAACTATATATCATTATGAAGTTTTTAATATATTCTTTTCAATTTTCAACAAACTGTTGGCATTGTAACCCGTAAGTCTGTAACATTTTTAATGTTGCTGATTTCAGTGTTTCTTTCCATTGTAAGATTTTGAACCCAGAGCTAGGGTCTAGGGTTTAGAATTGAAAATTAATGCATAGATTGAACTGACTAATTATATATATGTGTTTTTCTAATAATGTCTTTATAAAAATGTTAGGCCAGTATTTGAATATTGTCTAACAATTTTAGCACTCTTATTAGAAAAGACATAGTTAGGAATATGCTGGAGAGGGGCAACGTTTAAAGCAGCGAAAAGGGAGATATTTGACTTTGAGGATAAGAATAGGAGTGAAGTTGTCTAGATAGGCCATGCGGCTTCTTAACTATTATTCTTATTTATTATTTATTATGGCTTTACTGGGACGTTCTAGAGGGGCCAATGCGGCTTCTTAATTATTAATATTAATTTGTAAACTGGGACAGTCTAAAAAGACCATGCGGCTTCTTAAGTATTATTCTTATTTTATTTTATTTTTGACGGGGACATTCTAGAGGGGTCCAAGCGGCTTCTTAAATATTATTTTTAATTATAAAATTATTTATTGGTTTGACTGGGACAGTCTTAAAAGAGGACGATGCGGCTTCTTAAGTATTATTCTCATTTATTACTTATAATGGATTAATTGGGACATTCTAGAGATGCCAATGCAGTTTCTTAATTATTAATTTTTATTGGTTGACTGAGACAGTCTAAATAGGACCATGCGGCTTCTTAAGTATTATTCCGCATTTTATTATGGGTTTTGGGACTGGGACATTACTAAATGGTTAATGCGGCTTCTTAATTATTATTCTTAATTATTAATTATTATGGGTTGACTGAGACAGTCTAGATAGGCCCATGAGACTTTGAACTATTATTCTTATTTATTAATTATTATGGATTGACTGGGATAGTCTAGAGGGGTCAATGCGGCTTTTTAAATATTATCTTAATTATTAATTATTGTTGGTTAACTGGGACAGTACAGGTAGGCCCATGTGGCTTCTTAATTATAATTACTATTCATTAATTACATTAATTATTATTAAAAATTATTCTTAATTCTTAATTTTTATGGGTTGACTGGGACATTATAGAGGGGCCAATGCGGCTTCTTAATTATTAATTTTTAATTATTAATTATTATTGGTTGACTGGAACAGTCTAGATAGGCACATGCGGCTACTTAAGTATTATTCTTATTTATAATTTATTATGGGTTGACGGACATTCTAGAGGGGCCAATGCGACTTCTTAATTATTAGTTTTTATTGGTTGACTGGGACAGTCTAAATAGGACCATGCGGCTTCTTAAGTATTATTCTTATTTATTATGGGTTGACTTGGACATTCTAGAGGGGTTAATGAGGCTTCTTAATTATTATTCTTAATCATTAATTATTATGGGTTGACTGCGACAGTCTGGACAGGCCCATGCGGCTTCTGAATTATTATTCTTATTTATTAATTATCAAGGCTTGTCAATCACTATATACACACAAGTCTGAAACATGCTCATGCAAATCCACAAAGCAACCTAGGGCATGTCAATAACATTAGATCATTAGAAATTTAGAGACAGTAACAAGCCACATGGGCCTATCGAGACTGTCCCAGTCAACCTACTAACCAAACATGCCCATGCAAATCCACAAAGCACCCTAGGGCTTGTCAAATTGCTGTAACTAAAAATCCACCAATTTGGTTAATTAATTATTGTTAGTTGACTGAGGCAGTCTAAGTAGGCCCATGTGGCTTCTTAATTATAATTAGTATTCATTAATTACATTAATTATTATTAAAAATAATTCTTAATTCTTAACTTTTATGGGTTGACTAGGACACACTAGATTGGATTCTGCGTCTTCTTACTGTCTCATTTAAGTTAATATATATGTAACTATATAATATATATATACTATAAGTATATATATATAAATATATATATATATATATATAGTAATATATAATATATAATATATATAATATATATATAGTATATAATATATATTATATATATATATCTCGCGTGACGACATCAAATCTAAAAAAAAAAAAAAAAAATAAAAAAATCAAAAAATCATAAAAATAAAAAATCAAAAATTGATTTTTTTCAAAAAAAAATCAAAAAAATCCCCAACCCTGATATATATATATATATTATATATAATACATATATATATATATAAATATATATATATTATATATTTATATATATATATATATATATATAATATATATATATATATTATAATATATTTATATATATAGATACATATATATATATATATATATATATAATATATCAATATATATATATATATATATATATATATATCATATAAAACACCCGCCACTCAGGGGCAGAGCTTCTAATCAGGAGGGGTTTGTATTCAATTAACATCCGAGCAAGACGAAAACCAAGCCAACAAAGAGGAGAATAGCTTTACATTACTCCCACCCGGACCAGTTGCAAACCTTGGACCCTAGCTTCCGTTTGGTAGTAGCTCTACCACTTGAGCTACCGGCGTGCTTTTACGTAAATAGATATAAAATACAAAAAACATACCATACATTCATACATACCAATATATACATTTACATACGTAAAATGGTATGACATCATATATATATACTATACTATAATAATTATATATATATATACTATATAGTATATATATATATATATATTAATATATATATATATATATAATATATATATTATATATAATATATAATATATTATATATAAATATATAAATATATATATATAAATTATATAATATATATATAATATATATATATATATATAATTATATATATTATATATATATAGATATAAATATATATATATATATAATATATACTTAATATACTATATATATATATACTATATATATATATATATATATATATATATATATATATATATAATATTATAGATATATATATATAAATATATATATATTAGTATATAAATATATATATATATATATAGAATATATTATATATATATTAGTATATATATATATATATATTATAATATATAATATATAATATATATATAATAATATATATATATAATATAGATATATATATATATGAGTGTGTGATAGATATATATATATATATATTATAATATATATATATTTAAAATATTAATTATTTATTTTATATATTAAATAGATAATATATATATATATATATATATATATATATATATATATATGCAAGAAGGAATAGGTATTTTTCGGATGAGGTCATTAGTAACGAGGAGATAATGGATAGAGTGAGAAAGTTGAAGAATATTAAATCTGCATGTATAGATGAAATTACTGGTGAAATGATCAGGAACGGAGGCGAGTTGATGATTGATTGGATTTGGAAGTCAAAGCTTTTATTTAGGGTATAGTTCCAAGGGATAGGATGAGAGCGGTAATAGTACCCTTATATAAGGGGTTAAGGGTAACTGTAGAATTTTAGGGGAATTAGTTTATTGAGTGTTGTAGGGAAGATGTTGCTGGTATTTTGGTCCAAAGAGAACTTCGAGTGACTGAAAGACTGATTGGCGAAGAACAGGTGTTTTTAGAAGTTGTAGAGAATGTGTGGATCAAATCTTTACATTGAAACAAATGATTGAGAAAATGAGGGAGAAAAAGAATAAATTGTATTTGGTTTCATGGATTTGCAACAGCACGTACGCAATAGGAGTAATAGGGAAGCTCTATGGCAGGTGTTAGTGATATATGGTGTTGGTGGTAAGCTTCTGAATGTAATCAAAAGTATGCATGACGATAGTGAAGCGTGTGTTGGAATAAATGGAGTCGAAAGCGATTGGTTTAATATTAATAGCGGAATTAGGCAGGGATGTGTTATGTCTCCTTGGTTATTCCAATTTGTGTATGGATGAGGTTATGAAAGAATTAGAGGTGGGGGTGGCAGGCAATGGTGTTAGAATGATGGAGAATGGAGGTGAGTGGAGGGGTGCCCTACCTATTATATGCGAGTGATTTGGTTTTTGTTGAGCGATATCTGAAGAGAATTTGAGAAGATTGGTAGAGAGAGATTTGGCAGGGTGTGTAAAAAAGGGGGTTTGAAAGTAAGCGTAGATAAGAGTAAGATTACGGTTGTGAGTGAGGAACAGTAGCTCTGTTGTGAAGTTATGTTATAAGATGGTTAGCAGCTGGAACAAGTGTCAGGGTTTAAATATCTAGGATAGATGTTGGATGAAAGGAGAACGGATGATGTAGAGTGTAGTAGGGAAGTTCGTGGAATGGCCAAGAAAGGTGGCTGTGCCAAATTAAATCGGCTTGGTGGATGTAAGTGACTTAAGTCTTGAGTGCGCTAGGATCTTACATGAGGGTATGCTGTTACCTGTGTTAATGTATAGTAGTGAAACTATGGTCTAGAGTAAGAGGTATATATAGATCTAAAGTTCAATGTGTTCAGATGGACAATTTTAGGAGTGTGTTAGGGGCGAGAAGAATTGATAAAATGAGGAATTAAACTATTAGAGAATTGTTGTGGTGCCTGAAGAGAAGGTTGTAAATGAATGGAGAATAAATTGAAAGTAGGTTGAGAAATTTCGGTAAATATGGAAAAGGAGGATGATATCAAAGTGTGGTTAAGCGGATGGTGTGTGATAGTGATTTTGAGTTTGCTGGATTTACCGCCTGGGAGACTGAAGAAAGTGAATTTAGTCAGTAAAGGAATGACTGGAGGAGAGAAATGAGAGTTTGGCAGAGGCGAGAAGAAAGATGTATAATAAGAGTGAATGACGGGAGTTTGTGAGGGGGTATGGTTGTGGCCCACTTGGGCCAAGGAATGACCCCACATTGACGAGGTGCCATAGTGAGGTTCCGTCATGGTCCCGTGAAGCTCCAGGGTAGATTTTATGACTGCGACGAGTCTCACTAAAAGGTATTAAGGGGCGGTAAGGCTGGGCTTTCTTTTCGACTTTCGTCATATTCTTCTACTACTTTTCTGTTTTCCGGTGCAAATTGTTACGCAATTACCCCAGTCTTGGGGAGAGGTGGGTGATGATATATATATATATATATATAACTATATATACTATATAATATTTACATATTATAAATATATAACTACAGACTATAAAGATATATATATAATATATATATATATATATATATATATATATATATATATATATATATATGGTAAAGGTAAAGGAGTGATAGCAAGAAATATTTGGTACGAATTTTCGTTCCAATAAAATGAAATGATAAGTACGTTTTATTATTAAAATTAAAATTTGTGAAGTTTCAAAAAGTCGATTTTGTATACTTTTTATTATCTTCTTAAATGAGATTTTTTTTTCATTTTCAAAATTATTTTATCTTGTAGTTAAATTATTTTTTCATTAGGTATATATATAAAGATAATTGAAAATTTAAACTAAACAATACCATTGGGTAGATGCAACACCAGTTATGGCATGCGTGCATGCCAGATCGCTCGCTGAAGCGCTCGCTAAAAAATACGCGCTGCGTGCAAGAGGTGCCGTGTAACAACTTACTCGCGCATATATATATATATATATATATATAGTATATATATATATATATATATAATATATATATATATATATATATATATAATATATATATTTTTTTTTTTTTTTTATATTTTTTTTATATATATATATATATATATATATATATATATATATATATATATATATATATATATATATATATATATATATATATATATATATATATATATATATATATATATATATATATATATATATATATATAAATATATATAATATATGTTACATAATATATATATATTATATACTTTTTATGTTTTACGACTCCGTCAGTTTTGATATTTTTTTTCTTTTGTTTTTTTAATATATTTCTAGTATATGATATTAACAATCAATTTAAGTGGTGACGAACATGATTCAAAAATATATAGGACCTATTACGTTTTACGACTCTGCAGTTTTAATTTTTTTTTTTTTTAACTAAAGAGAACCCCGAGGGTAAATCCCAAAGACGGCAGGTAGTCGGGGACTCTCGCCTTCCGGGAAATGACAGGGTAGGACTATTTCCCCTCCCTCCGGGGAGGATTTCCGGCCCCCGCTCTTTGGTATTTGGGTGTCGCGGGGGTTCCTCCGCCCATCCCCTACGGGGTATGGAAAACGTCCCCCCTCTGTCCCCCGTCGGCTCGAGCCCCCTTTTTTACATTTTTGTAATAAGCTTTATATGATGATTCCAAATATGTAATTGGTTTTTCTGTAGGTGTCGTACTTTTCGAGATATTTCCTTTTTGTCTTTTTTTTTTATATAAATGTGATTTTTTAAAAAATTATTATTGAAATATTTTCGAACTTATTGATCATGTCCGTTGCACACTTAAGTTCATTAGTTAGTTATCATATAATAGCAATAATGTGTTAGAAGAAAAAAAATCAAAACTGAGCGGGAGAGGCGTAAAAACATTAAAAGGGGCCCTAGAAATATAGGTATAGAGTTATAATATATATATATAATATATATATAATATATATATATATATATATATATAATATATATATATATATATATATATATATATATATAATATATATATAATTATATAATATATATATAATATATAAGATAATAGTATAGGTAGGTAGTCTTGGTCATAATATTAAGCGCCCTAAATTTTGAATTTAAGTTTTTGAAATTTTTTAAAAAATAGCGGTAGGATAGCGAGTGGTTCCAAATAATAATGAGACATAATAATTGAAGGCGCACCCGAGACAGAAATAAAAGTAGCGTGGCTTAATCACGAGAGAGGGAAAGAAAAGATGAGAGTAGAGTTGGCTTTAATTCATGCGTTTGTGAGTGGGAAGAGGCGATGGATGTCAGACCGTCTCAAATTGTGTGTGCATTTCATGTGTGTCCTGCGTGGAGGCGTGAGGAGCGGTGAGGAATTGGGGGCATATTTATGCAAGCCACTGGGGAAGAATAAAGACATAAGCAAAGAGCATATTGCAGCTATAGCTGCACTGAACAAGGTAGGAAAACGAAAGAAGAGATTGCTATATACTGGAGTTCACATTACTTTCTGTCAAGATGCGGTAGAAAAACGAAAAATGGTAGTCATAGTGTGGGGAGGAAAGGAAAATGACTAGGTCATCAGAGGGGAGGCAGGCGGGGGAGGAGAGAGAGGAGAGGGGGTGAGGAGGTAGAGAGGGAAGATGGGAGCGTAGGAAGCCGCGAACCTGGAGTGCGCACTAGAATATGCTCAAAGAAGGCGACATGACAAGAAGACAGTCAATGTGGAAATGACAAAGTTTATGATCTAGAATCCTTCAATTAGCATTCGTACCAATTGAAAATCGACTGAATCCAAGGTCTGAGTGAGGCTGAGAATAGTAATTCGAGAAGAATGGGGAGAGTAAGGAGGGTATCACGTGCGCAGTAGGGATACGCGCTGACGAAAATCGCGCAGTGTGTGTGGCAGGCGAAAGAGGGACGCCCCTTGTAAGATGTCAAAGCAAAGAAGGTCTAGGCTTGACTGTTTAGTATGTAAGTATCTTCAAATGAGGTATAAAGTTATGCGGAACTAGGTTTAGGCTTTGAGTCTGAGTGATGGCCTCTTTAAAGGTAGTGTGGGCGAGGACGAAAACGATAACAGGCAGAGAGCTGTATCGACCCCCGCACAGTAGTAAACCCTAGTGGAATCCGCCGGGGACACCGAGGGAGATGAGTAAAGGTGCGAGAGTTTGTCAGAGATCAATAATTAGGTTAGGCGGTGTTGTTACAGTATGTAATGGTGGTGATGTAGGGCAAGCTAATGATTTATGTGTACCAAGAGAATTTACCTATGAAATAGAAGAGATCAAGGAAATTGGGTATTAGAGCTAGATCAGTGAGGGCAGCTTGGAGCTGGTTTGTAGGCCAATGGCGCAGAGGCAAGCCACATTTCAAACAGGATGGTGCACCTTGCACATACAGCCAAGATTAATTCAGAGAGGATGGGTTTGAGATTTGCTGGCTGGATGGCGGTTAGACTAGCATTCGTAGAGGTTGGGCGGGTGTAGGTCAGTGCAGCGTGACGTGAAACGGCATAGAAACGTAATTGGGTGGGAAGCATCATAAAGCGCAGAGCAATTATCCACGACATGATATGGGTGTACCACGCAATACAAAAATCGGCTTGCGAGGAAGGTCGGAGATTAAGGAAATAGTATCTCGAAAACATAAGTAATTTAGAGCCTAACGGCGTGCGTGCAAAGAGAGGCCTATGCTTTATCGGCTTGCACAGCGAACGTGCCTAAGCGAGGACTGCCAAGGAAGAGGCCGAAGAGAGGATAGTATGGCTCGACTGAAGATACTCAGATTAAGACACAGCTCTTCCTTTGTTAACTAATTCAACGAGGACGATGGTTAATATCAGGGAGTGTAATAGTGTCTGCCTGTCTACCTAATAGTTGATAGGCCAGACGTGGTATATGAGGGTGGTAGGAGGTATATAGTATGTAGTGATAGTAGTAGAGGATAGTATTATGAGTAGTATATATATATCAGGTAAGGGTAATATATATATATATAGTATAGGTGATAATCAGAGGTATAGTATAGATAGGTAGAAATGGAATATATGACTAGGAGTAGGTAGAGTAGAGGGTAAGGCTATAATAGGTAATCATAGTGATACGGGATGGAATAGGATAATAGTTAATGATATATATAGGATAGTAATAGGTAGTGAGATATAGTAGTGAAGATAGTAATATAATAGGGTATATAGGGTGGATAGGAATATAGTAAAGGGTAGGGATATATAGTAATTAGAAGATAGGTAGATATAGGGTCAGGGAGGGTATTATAATGAGAAGTCATAGGCGATAGGGTCAGTGTATATAAGGAGTATAAGAGTATAGGAGAGTATATGGGAGTGAGTATATAATATTATAGTAGTACTAAGAGATAGGTGATTATAATTATAGTTGAGTATAGATAGTATAGTAAGATTTAGTGAAAGTGAGTAAGGTTAAACAAAGTAAGTAGCCGAGAACGTACGAGTAGAAATGTCGAGAGAATATATCAGAGAAAACGTAACCGCAAGAATAATTGCATAATGCTAATACCTCCTTACGGGAACTAATGGAAGCGGACAGTGGTGAGAGTAATATGAGTATAGTAAGTAAGTATATAATAACTAGATATAGTAGTATATAGAGGGTATATATATATATATATATATATAGATAATAGTAGGGAGAAGATAATATAGTATGAGTATGACTGATAGTATATTATATAGTATATATGATAGTAGAATATAGAATATATATAATATATAGGTATATTGAATAGTAAAGTATAGTAGAGAGTAAATATATAGAGATAGTAGTATGATATACAGAACTATAATATTATTGGTAGTACCGTGTTTTTTAATTGGGTTGAGTCATATTTACGTTCGTAATGTGTTGTTAAGCATGGTGCTGAGATGCGTTGTGTTGATTTTAACGGTTTAAGGATTTTATTACTTGGTACAATGTGTTATCGGATTACTGGATTGATAGTTGGTCTTATGTCAATCCATGTTTTGATATAGATCATAAAGATTTTAATTAATTTTGTATTTTTAAGAGGTTTTCAGTGCGGTTTTTTGTTTTTTTTGAATTCATTGTATTCATTTTTGTGTAACGTAGATATAGTGTGGAGTGAAGGAGGTGTGTATGATGTGGTTTGTGATAATGTGTAAGGCGAAGCGAGGCGGTTTTTTTTTTAAAAAAAAAACACCAATTCAGTGGGTATTTTTTGGGTGGGACTGTGTATGGTCTGATTGCTGTGTGTTTTGTTTGGAATTGAGGCTGATCTGTTTGAGAATGAGACTAGGATCAGAGAGAGTAATGCAGGTGAGGAGTGGGGCGCTAGGCGGGGTTCAATCTAATTAGTAACTTTGTGCCAGAACAGTTCGGCGGGCCAGTGAAAAGCTAAGACATGAATCTGTGAAGATAACACCTCGCTAACTCGATCTACCTAAACAGTTTTATAATAACTTGTCTAGACCCAGCTAGCCAGGGTATTCTTTTTCAAATAAACTTAATATCTCCAAACTATAGAACGCTTATTACCTATAATTTCAGAGCTAAATGGGTGGAGTCTAAGTGCCTATATAAAGCATTGAAACACTCACTGTAACACGATCGTGAAAATAACTGAATCTCCTAAGTTTCGGATGTTCATGTGGCTTAAAATCTTTGCATCATCTACTTGACTACCAGTTATCTTGTCGTTTCATGATGAACTGCTCCCCTAACGGAACAGGAATTTGTACACGTTCCTTTTGTGATGAATATCTTACTACTATGTCTCATGGAGACTTTACTTGCTTCCATCCAATATAGCTGAGATCAATCTTATTTAGGAGGTGATTTACGAAAGCGTACATCAACGACTGAGTGGTTGCGGGCCAGTCGCAATGCAATACTGATGCAGGGGCAGGAGAACCAAAACATTCAAAGTATGTGGCATTCAGACGATCTGAGGCCGTTGAATCAAGATGAACGTACGACAGATTGCGAAAATCGTTGATAACCAATTAAGCTTGAACACGCTTGTTGTTGATGTTCACCACTAGCTCCTTCTCGATATAAATACCGCCATGGTATTTTCCCTCCTAGTACGGGTAAACTCAGACCACAGAATCTTGTAGCTCGTAATTTTAAAACTTTGTATTGCTTCCAGCAGCTCCACCCGATAGCGCACCCAAAGCGATACTTTCTGCACTTTAATCGGGACTAATTGGGGGGGCGTTGAGTGTCGATTATTCTTGACAAACTAAGGCTTGGAGTTTGAATCTTGCTTTGACTCGGAGGATCGCTTTCAGGTCGACCGGTACTGAAAAAGTGAAGCGCCGCGTAAGTGGCGATCGGAGAGAGGAGGGATATGAGGCGGGTGTCATTCCATCGGTGTCAAAGCTAAATCTTGAATTGTCGTCCACAAAATCGCATGGAATTCGATGGGAATGTGAAGTCTCGCTGCCGAGAATTCAGAGAGAGGAGACCATTGCCTATCTGGGCATGGGGAAAAGACTCTCGGTTCCTGTAACCTATCAGCTACTTAGCTAAATATTCCAATTCTGCTCGGAATGTCCATTGACAAGTAGACTAATTATATCGACAGGCTTAAAGTCGGGACCACTGTTCACTAAATAGGAAAGTGCGACAAATGGCCTACTTGAAGGTTCGTGGCGGGCTACTTGATAAAAGATTTCATGGGCTGCTTTGCCAGAGAAAGCGATTTCTCGAGAAATAACTTTTTGTAAAAATCTGGCGGGGCTTTGGCCGTACCATTAGTATTCAGCTCTGAGGACTCGGATATCTGTTAGCGTGAGGGAAGACTCTGAGCCTACTGAAGGAAGCTGAGATCTCTTCGAGCCTGCGCTTGGTATGGTGCATCTAAATTCTAACCCGGAACGATATCCGGCATACCGCTCGACTTCGCTGCTTCTGCGTCCTACTCATGGTGATTCCTTGCGGCGGCTCTTCCCGCGTGAGGTGTACGGCATGATCGAAGAAGGTGGCATGCGGAATTCTGAGAGAATCTATGAGTGTCAGGAAGCTAGTGGCCCGGATGGCATTCCTACCCGTGTATTTGACGGGAGTGTTGCTTCACGACGCTGGCCCCGTGTCCCTGTTACAACGGCATACTCTCAAGCCTTAATAGCATGGAGTACATGTTCCAGCGTAGCGGAAGTGGCGCAATGAGTGTCCAACCAATCCCAGAAAAAGGCAGCCGCTCTATCCTTCCAACTTTCGTCCTATAGCTCTCACTTTATTCTATCTAAGATCTTGAAACCCTCTCCTTAACTCTCACTTCCTGGATCATCTGGAGTCTCATTACCTTGGCTTTCGAAGCATACATCAGTTAGACGCTGTTCACGCTGCGTGCAGGTGCAACTAGGTGACGGCAATACGGTATCCTTATCGTTGGAGTGAGATATCATGTCTGGGCTGCCCTTAGGAAACTATGGGGAGAGTCTTTGTGGGTGGGCACTCGATATAGATCAAAGAGCGTATTTGAGTGTCGAGAGAATATGGCATGACGTCGCTGACAATCTCTAACTCCCTTTCCTTTGTGTTTTCCTCACTATCTTCTTTGCATTAGCTTCTTGAGTCAAGTTTTCTCTTGGTCGCTCATATCAGCACTACCGTTGATGGAGCGAACTTCTTCCTACGCGTGTTCGACTGTTCATTGTGGGTGTTCCTCAGGTTTGAACTGGAGTTTATCTTCCCAATTTTATTCTTACTTTTCATCAAAGATAACTCCTCAGCTGTACTTCTAACTCTGTTCACTCTTATGC